>OMKN01002442.1:3434-14553 GCA_900302345.1 Melanonus zugmayeri | reverse complement strand
GCTAAAAGTGGAATGAATTAAAAGTAGTTTCCATAATCAATTGGCGATGCTCCAAGCTCGGAGCCAATATCACGGTACATGTCTTTGTCGTTGGTGTGGAGACCTTGCAGCTGATTACAAAATGAGTTCCGAGTGGCGGTACTCCAGGGCCGTGGCTGAAGATGATGTAATGATTTAGGCCAGTCAAAAGTCCCGTTCATTCTGGAGCATAGGCACAGGACACGCACGCACACAGCCATTTTAGTTGGTCTCTTCCATCCTGTTGCTTAGCAGCGAGGCATACAACGGATGGAACGTTGCATCTTCACGATGCCCTCCATCTCTTCTGGGATAACGGTAGACGCGTGCCCAGGGACTGCAAAATACACTCCCGCATACAAGAGCGATGGCTACAATAAGCAAAGATCTCATTAAGAAGACGATTCTTGATGGCATCAGCGGATAAATGAATGGTGAATGCAGCCTAAGTGACAAGCAGAGCACCCCGACACTTCACTGCGTGTCAAGAGGATTACAGTCAATTTGTTCCTTGGCGGCACCAACTAAACTGGTTCTCTAGAAGCACTGTGGGTAGTATACTGCAGCACAACCATGGAAGCCGTCACCCCATGCAGATAGATGGCCTTTTGTGCCTGGGGATGGTACGACGGGGCACGTCTGTCCTTGTTATGTACAGCGGCTGGCTGTCTCTGAGGCACCACACTCACCACGCTCTCTGGCGATCAACACACTGACACGGATGCATGACGGTGAAGAATATGTGTGTTAGCTTTGCTAAGGTAGTTCTGACTATATTGGGTTGTCAATTTATTGTAACTTTCATATTGAAATGATGTGTGCTATTGACCCTACCGCAAATGCTGGTTTTCAGTTAGATTTCAGGCTTATTCAATGTTTGGAGCTGACAAATTGCTGACATTATGCTGAAACTTGAGATATTAAAACCGCAAAGCATTTTTTTTTTATAACGGCTGTCCAATTCCGTCCACGTTTTCCAATGTCCCGTGATGGCCTTCCCACCCAAACAAACTATTATTTTCTTGTGGTACATTTGAGGTTTTGGCATCTCTGTCTCCAGCTCCGTTCCCGCTGGCAGTTTGTCTCTCCAGGGGTTAAACCCGCTCCATCCTTCTCAACCACAGACCAGTTCAGACCGGTTTGGGGGGAAGTGCTTTGTGTGGCCCATGGAATCTTTGGAAGATCACTTGGAGCTGTGATGTCACTGCAGACCAAAAGGCTCTTGAGTCGCCACAGCTGTGTACTTTTTAGCTGTATATGAAATATGCATTTGTATACATCTATTCCATAAACACGTCATGGAGATATAATAATCATAATAATACATTTATTTTATATAGCGCTTTTCAAAATACTCACTTTTACAGCAAGAATAAAACCACATAATAACGTTCTAAAAATAGCTATTCTATTGGGATAGAAAGACGAGATAATATGAAAACATGTAGAAGAGTTCAAACATTAAACACAAGTTTAAAGAGATATGTTTTGAGGGAAGTCTTGATGGAGGAGAGTGAGGTGGAGTCCTGGGTGTGTTTGGGGAGAGGGTTCCAGAGGGAGGGGGCGGCGATGGAGAAGGCCCTGTCGCCCCAGGTTTGTTTAGGTTTGGTCATGGTGATCGGGGGGCTCGAGTGGGTGCATGGCGGTGTAAGAGCTCAGTGAGGTAGGAAGGTGCCAGGTTATGGAGCTTTGTAGGTGGTAAGGAGCAGTTTGACGGGGAGCCAGTGGAGGGATTTCAGGATGGGGGTGATTCTGCAGACCAATATTAATCAATACTTTTACTTCATAGATGGTCTCATAAAGTTTTTCAGGGAGTTTGAATACATGGAAAATCATTTTATAGCTGGTCTTTGCGGTTTAAGTATAACTTGGAATGACAAAATACAGAATTGTGAATCGCCTACTTCAGACTAGGGCTGTACAATTAATCAAAATATTATCGAAATCGCAATATGGCCAAGTGCAATATCCAAATTGCAGGAGCTGCAATTTTTTGATAAGGGTAAAATGTGTGAATGTAAATGTATAACACCATTATAAATGAAGTACTGTAGTGCTGAGATTCCCTGGTCTACACATTTTTTTTTCTCCATATGCAAGAAAACATTTAGTTTGGTACAGACCCCAACAAATGTCACATCATGATATGAATCGTTTTTCAGTGAAAATTAAAAATGGGATGCAAAAATGGGTCATTCCCACTAATAGTGAATCATATGTTGTACCCTATCGTTCAGCTCTACTTCAGACTGTTTATATTGCTACACATTGTCCAGAATTGGTAGTAATATTGTACTATTGTAATATTGTAATTTAACTTGCCAATGGCTTATCATAGCTTTGTTGTGATGGAGCTTTGCTTTGAATACTCAAGTTTGCTTTATGGGTTGTCATTAAGAAATGCTGCCCTTAAAATGCAGAAAACTCCATCCATCTGGGAAGTAAATTAACAACCTTCAGCTACGGAAACAATTGACAGCCTTGGCATTATATTGTGGAGGTGAAACTGAGCATCGTTGTTGCTACTAGACAGTCTGGCTTTGTTGTTTTATGTGCCGACATCGAACAACAATCTTGGCCTCTGTTTTTTATCACCGCAAAAGTTGCATGTGATCATTTTGGTTGATTAGTTTCTGTACAGCCCCATCGCAGCAGTGACGCTCTAAACCTCACCACCAAATAGCATCAACTTGAAGTTTTATACCACAGAATGCACGAGCATGTTACGCCGTCCAGGGCTCAAAATTGTGATTATTTGCAAGTGCAAATAATTGTTCTGGTGCATCCTTTTTGTTTTCAAGTTAAACGTCCCTATTCACTAGTTATTACACTTATAAGAGCCATTTGAAATGCTTAATATCACATTTTATAACAAAATCCTATTTTAAATTAGGCTAAAAAGCATTTTGATGCACATCATTGCAGTCTGCTCTCTCTTGTAGCGAATGCGTTCTGCATCGCACCAGTTGAATTGTTATTGGGGTACAACAGTTCAGTTGTCTAGCTTTGGAAGTTTAAATTTAAATAATCATCCAATAAATCGGCTGTCAAGACATAACAATGAACGCGGTTCTTTAGATTTATTCTATCGATTCGCTTACTGATTACTGTGGGCAAGTGAGCCACCATTCCCTCAAACGTGTGGTTTCTTTACAGTGAAACGGACTGAAATGATTGACATTTCAACGATGCGACTAGAATAGGGCGAGCCGAGCGCCACGAGCCAGTGTGTGCACGGCTTCAGCATTCAATCCTTCAGCGGGAGCACGAGCTTGTTCATCGTTCTGTTACTTGTAAATCGTACTGTTATATCTTTAAAAAAAAAAATATTAATAATAATAAAATAAAAATATCCACATATATTGTTGGTGCTCCTTACATTTTGGTGGGTGCTCCTACCTTTGTGCTGGTGCTCCTAACTTTTTGAAGTTAGGAGCACCAGCGCTACCAAGTAGAAAAGTTAATTTCGAGCCCTAAATCATGGGTGGTCTGAATACATTTTTCCAAATCGTCCAACCACAAAACAAACAAAGTAAGGCAGATTTAGGGTCGCACACAGATCTTGTGTCAGCATCTAGTCTTTAGTCAGGGTTGTTGGTTTGAATGTTGTCTATCTATCCTAACTTTAAATGTGGTGTTCTCACAGGGAGGGAGCAGCCATGTCGGAGGAGGCCGCGCGGCTGACGCGTAGCCAAAAGAGGGCACTGGAGCGGGACCACCCGGCCCCTCCTGGCTCCTTGGAGGATATGGACAATAAGCGGGTGAAGCTGGAGACGGGCGACCCAGCTCCGGGACACATGGACGTGGACGATCCCGAGGATGACGGCTTGGAGGTGAAGACTGAGCAGGCTTCCAAAGTGGCAGCGAGCATGCTGAAGACGGGAGAGGTCAAGGCGACCATTAAAGTGGAGGTTCAGACCGGAGATGAACCTGTTGACATGAGCACAACAAAAAGGTAAATTGAGTTTGTTGGTTGTGCAATATTTTAGATACATTGATGTGGGGTTTTTAAGGTGTAAAATATTTGGATTTGGTTTACTAATGTCATTTTGTGTTTAGAAATGTAAAGTGTATCACATTTACACACATTTAACCTATAGGAGTTGGAGGGAGGAGTTGTTTGACAGTTCCTCAAACAGTAGTACAGCTGTGAGAAACAAACACAAACCAGTCATAACATCCTTATTACGTGACATTTTAGGAGTTCCGGTTGCTTTGTACTTTTGCTTGCAAGCAAAGCAAGCAATTAATTTCTCAGAATTAATAAATTATCTCTCAAACACAATGGAGCCAATGTATTGCATTGTGATCGTTGACAAGTGTAGAGGGCAGCAGTCCAACGGTTTGTTGTAAAATGTACCATTAAATGATGTTGGCAAACACTTTTTCTGATTTGCCAAGTTATTAGATTAAGTTTTACAGCATTTTAAAATGCAATTTGAAATTAAAATGTATTTGCTGTAATGGGCCTGTGAACAGGCTTTCTGGAGTTCAACAGACATGCATCTGTGAGGAATGATCAACAACCTCATACCAGTTCACTGTTTTTGGTGATTCCTAACATATAGTTTGTGTTTTTTGGTTGGTCTGGGGGTTGGATGGTGGTGAAGGCAGGAGGGTCTGGATGCTAGTGTGAGAAATGGGCTGTTGTGTGTTTCTGTCCCAGTGCAGTGAACATGGTGGGAATTGAGTAAAGCCGCCTGTTTTCACCTAGTTAGTGGATATCAGTCACTCAGGAAGTTAGTGTTTACTTGTTAGTCGATTTCCTTCGTTTTGAAAAAGTTGAAGGTTCCTCAGATCTGGTCTCCATTTTATCCCTTAGCAGCACCTGAACTCTGCTTCACACAAAATGAAGGCTATGTGTCACAAACTGGTTCTAACTGGCTGTTGCTATGGTTTCCACATGGGAAGGAGCAGTTGGAGGAAGGAGGGGCCAGCATTGATGGTGGGTGTGTCACATGATCAGGCAGAAATGCCTGATGTCATGTGATGTTTTAGTAGGGTGATTAATACACACACACAGAGGTGATGGCAGTAAAACGGACCGAAGGTGGGTTGATATTTGAATATCACAAGTTCACAAAAGTGCACCTGGTTTAACCCTCAACATGCCTTTTAATTACCCAAAGGCTTTTATTGACCTTTTATCCAGTTGAAACGACCAGTTTAGTCTAAATCTTAATTACGAAGGTGTTTTTTTTTTAAAGAAAATATCTTGGATGCATAGTTCCACTGATATGTGGTGGTCTCAAACCACACTTGGGGAAAGAATGGCATCTGGAAAATGTAGGCCTTCGTGCCTATTAAAATGGGAGGCCCTTTAGTATTGCTACAATTTGTAGTTTGTGTATTGTCACGAACAGTGGCCAAATTTTGTCATACGGTACTGAAATGGTGTAGGGATAATTGAATCAACAGCATGAGCATGCCTTGTGATAACCATGTGACTATCATGGTTATTGAGTATTTTCTTTTTACTGACTGTTGCGACTGTCTATTGCTCTGTAAATAGTTATCGGGTCAGTTTGCTATAGACGGGCGTACAGACGGATGTAATGTCAGGGGAGGAGCGGATTGTATGGAATGTAAAGACAGTATTTCAAAGACAATGTGCATGAATAATTTGGTGTTGAGGGAATGAGGAGAGGTGGCGGCAAAGTAATGAGTGAGGGCGTACACAATAGGTTGGCTCCTAGCCATCTATACCCCTCCCCCACACTGTCACCCTCTCCAGGGTCTCCGGCGGACCTCGGCTCAGCTAAGCTCCCTGGCTGTGGTGTCGGCAGCCGGGAGAGAGGGAGGAGCCGAGGCCCAGGATGAGCGGCTCTGACTAGGCCCTCGCCTGAGAACAAGAGAAGGTCTGAGGCCCTGTCTGGATGGGTAGTCTGCCTGAGGCCTTGAGCCCAACCTGGGGCCCTTGCGCTCACAAAGACGTGCCGGACAATCTTGGGCGAAATCAACATAAATGATGCAAGTCCATTGATTCCACTGGGCTTGGAAAATATATTAACGTAATCTACGTCAAATGACTACCACGCGCACCACCGCCTTTTGCGTTGCCATCGCATTGCCACCGCCCTGCTTCTGCCCACAATGTCATCTTGTTCCAATAACCATTTATTTCCCCAGTCCACCAACCTTAAGCGTTTACAAGAACCCTGCTGGGTCTATGGGAAGATTTATTCATCCATCATGGTACTGTCTGAATGTGTTAACACTTGACACAAATAAACCAACTGAAATCATCACAAAGCAGTTGTGGGGTCATTCAAGAACATCATAGTGCAATTTCAGTAATGACATTCTAAGAAACCTGATTCCCATTTATTTTTATTTATAAACCTGATAACTGAGGCTCAAAGACTCAAACAACCCCTCTGCATCTTTTACTTTCCCTATCCCTCAAAGATATGTGCTCCCACAGTTTTCGCATCACTTGAGCACATGTGAAATATATCGACCGATTAATTTCCAGTTATTCATGCTATGTGCAAACCTTCTCCTAACACACACAAATAAACACATCTTGAGTTGTTTATGAAACCAAACAAGCCTGTCGCCGTGGAGACCCAAGTGGCTATGTCTTGTCTAATTACACACCGCAAGATGCGATGGCAGATTTGCATCCAATTAATCAATCTTCAGCTGCATGTAAACATGCTGGATAACCACATCAACACAGGATGCTGAATGATTGGACCAATAAATGGAACCAACATGGGTGAATGCTGCTGATCCGTGTATCAATAGAGCAATCTCTACATTACAGTATTGGCAGAGAAAACAACCAGGTGGTTTATAAGGTGGAGTGAAGAGTATTGATCAGTGCCATTTCCAAATCATATAAAACTAATACAGAATCAAAACAAAGTCCATATAAGCCACATATGAGCAGTGTGTGTTTACCTGCTATTCTCCAGACTATCATGGACTCTCTGGGTAATCCATAGCAGGACTGAGTCACTTTCTTCTTGGGCTGGCCCTACAGGATGTTTCTGATGAAGCATGATGTTGTGGAACAATGTCAGGAAATATGAGGAGTGTAGCAGTGCACGTAATGGGCATTTCTCGATTTTTATGTTGAGTATGCTCTGCTCATAATAGACTCTCAAAGTGATGGCTGTGTCAATTGGGTCAGGTGTGACATTGTGGATGGCAGTCGAGAAAAAAACACTCATCAAAGTTGAACGGTCTTGTCAATAAAGCACAAAAGTGACAGCATGCACTGCAGAAAGTCTCTTGTATTTGCTGTCTGAGTCTCTAGGAGATTGGGGCAGGTTGGCTGGCAACTGGGGCTTGGGGATTGCCACTTTGATCCTCTTGATTTTCATGGTGAAAATAAGTGCGTGTGTGTTGTCTAGGTCAATGTGAGGCATTAGTTTGCCGTGTGAAGACGAATCAACTAAACCTTGGATCACCAGAAAGTCAGAATAGCAATATCTAGCTGGGGCCAAGTTGTTTTATTTTTAACCCGTCTTCCAACGCCATCTGTTCGAAAAGGTGATTAAGAATAAGAGATGGTCTATGATGTTGTGTATAGATTCAGGCGCCACCATCCGATATACGTAACTGAATCGCCAATTTCTCAAATTCCCATCCAACGTTCCCAGGGTAAAATGCGCCAGAGGGAAAAAATGCACTGATGGCGCTGATTGGTTGGAATCATGCGTCAAGCTGATGAAATCCTACTGGTCATTCGATCCACTGTCATATACACCCGGCGTAGTGGTGCTGGAGTGAGTGCACATATAGTTTGGCAGACTGCAGAGAGCAAACTGTAAGACTGCTTGTAATATATTATTATATAATACAAATTATTTATTTGTAGTATTTTTGTTAGTATTTTGGTTGGTTATCGTATTACATAAGTATTATTCCTTTTGGCTCATGTTTCCTGATGGGGGAGGGGCATCCGCATTTATTCTTTGTTTCACTAATCAACATTTAATCAGAATAACGTGGGTGATATTTGTGTACATGGTCCACAACAGATGAACCATGTATTTTGTGGTTGTCAAAAGGAGGGCGTGGCAGGTCTTTTTGCCTCGCTAATCGATATAGATAAGGGGGTATAAGCCCGCTTGCCCCTTTGCTCCCTCCCCCTTCCGCCATTACAGCGCTATTGATTTCTTGAATCTAACCTCCTTGTGTTCCTCGGTAGCGTTGCCCTACCACAGCGCAGATAAAATCATAACCATATGATGCCCTCTACTGGCGTGAGGTTTAAACTACTACAATTACCAGTTCACCCTAGAATGCAGGGCTGTGTTTTTATTGTTTTTGAAATTGCCAAGACAATCAACTTTCATTGCTTTTCCCCTTAGTGACGTCAAGAGGGAGCGGCAGCCCCCGTCGCCAGATGATGTCATCGTGCTGTCGGACAACGAGCCATCCAGTCCCTTGATGAACGGCCACTGCTTCACGAAAACCGACACGGATAAACTCATGGTGACACATTAGTCTGTCAGGATGTCAAATAATACTATTATTGCTTGGATATAAGCGTCCACCAAACTGCGTATCATTATATTATACAGTATATAAACATCATGTATTCATAACGGGTCTTTGCTATGTGATGAAATATAATTGAAAATTCAACTTTAAATTATTTCCATGCAGATTTATAGAGAAGTTTAATTTAAAAGTGTGCCATAACTGTGCTTGAATCTATATCGTCACTGGTCGTGCACATATTTCATTTTCCCACCAATATCTATCGACGTTGCCAAACACTCTTAACTAAAAAAACGATGGCTCCAGTAGTCCTAAAGGGTGTGTTGTCTACGTTGTGTCCAGAAGAGCAGCCCTGACGAGAGGGAGCGCATCATCAAACAGCTGAAGGAGGAGCTGCGGCTCCAGGAGGCCAAGCTGGTGTTGCTGAAGAAGCTTCGACAGAGCCAGATCCAGAAGGAGAGCACAGTGCAGAAGGTACACACGCACACCTGCGTCACCACAGGCCGAACCAGGGAGGCACCAGCGTGCACCTGTGGGAGCTCATAGACGGCACAGAGTAGAGATTGTAGGGTTTTATTGATTACATAGCTCTTTGCCCATGTTTTGTGTAGTTATGATCACATCCATCTGAGGTTGCATATATTTGTCACTTGATTACATGGGCTGAGTTTTGATGCTCATCTTCTAATCAATGTGTAAAGTGTGTTGTAGTAAAAGCCTCTCACTTCTCAGTCGACAGGTTCTGTGGCCACACCCCCTCCTCTGGTGAGAGGTAGCATCACATCAGGCAAAGGGCCCCTCCAGGTAACCCACCTGTCACCTCTCTAAACAAGTCCATTTCAAAACGAGACCGCTTTGAACCACTCGGATGGCTTCACTTCAACATGGGTGGTGGTGTGTGTGCTTGCAGGTGGGCCGTAGCTCAGGTACAGTGATCCCACCTCCGCTGGTGCGGGGCGGGCAGCACGCCCCGTCCAAACAGAACTCCCAGATCACCATGCCACCACTGGTCAGAGGAGCACAGGTAGGCGTCCGAATGTTGGGAAATATTCATATTAAATGGTTTAAAAAAAAAAAAAAAAAAAAAATACAAACTATAATTCACTTATAGAATTGTGAGCAGCAGGCTTCCATAGTTCAGCGGTGACGACGTCTGACTGTTCTTTCCGTTTCTCCGCTGGTATTCTCATTTTCCTCCTCTCCCCGGGCTGTCCGCGCGTTCGCCCATCAGCCCATCGCGGTGACGCCGCAGCAGATCGCCAATCTACGCCTTCAGCAGCAGCACCACACCGGATCGGGTCCCCCGCCCCTGCTCCTGGCCCCCAGGGCGTCGGTGCCCAATGTGCAGGTGCAAGGCCAGCGGATCATCCAGCAGGGACTTATCAGGGTGGCCAATGTGGCCAACAACAACATCATGGTCAACGTCCCGCAGGTTGGAGCGCCTCCGTTACCCCACTGTGCCGGCGCCTAACGGGATACAGTGTAGTTCAACCTCAGAGGAGATCCCTTATATTATCGTCTCGGCTCGTTCTCAGTGAATCGACGTTTGCCCCCCAATCGGTCCAATTAAGTAATTTATAACGGTAACGTGAAGCCAGGAGAGACTGTTACGATTTTTAGATCCGCATTTTTGTATATATTTGTATTTAATCTTTTTAAATTGTATTATATTGTTACTTACTTTATTATTATTATTATTATTGCGTATTATGACATGAGCTCCTGTAACGCCTTAATTCCCCCTCAGGGGTGAATAGACTACATATGTCTAATCCATCCGTCCATCACAGGCTCATCTCCTGCCATGTTCTGTCCCCAGGCCTCTCCAACCCACCTGAAGGGCTCCACCGTCAACTCCAACTCCAATGCCAACGAGTCCCCGGCGAGCCGGCAGGCCGCCGCGAAGCTGGCGCTGCGCAAACAGCTGGAGAAGACCCTCCTGGAGATCCCTCCGCCCAAACCGCCGGCCCCCGAGTTCAACTTCCTGCCGTCTGCCGCCAACAACGAGTTCATCTACTTGTTAGGGCTGGAGGAGGTGGTGCAGAAGCTGCTGGAGATGCACGGCAGAGGTAGTTTGCTCCTTTTTTGTTTAATTTTGTTATTTTCTTGGGTGCTTTGAGTGACCCGTGTTTGTGTCAAAATGTCAAACGCGTTGCCTGATCTTTTGTCCTTGACCCTTGACCCGACCACAGGTAGTTTAGGCCCGGCTGCAGCCATGGCAAACTCTCTCCCCAAGGAGCCACATACCTGTCTCCAGTGCAAGACGGACTTCACCTCCCGCTGGCGCCAGGAGAAGGCCGGGTCCATCCTCTGCGACCAATGCATGTCGTCCAATCAGAAGAAGGCCCTGAAGGCCGAACACACCAATCGGCTGAAGGCGGCCTTCGTCAAGGCGCTCCAGCAGGAACAGGAGATAGAGCAGCGCATCCTCCAGCAGGCCGCCTCGGCCGCCTCTTCCTCGTCGTCGTCGTCGTCCTCTTCCTCCGTCTCCAAAACCACCTCCCCGTCGCTGTCGAAGAGCGAGCAGCAGATCCTGGTCTCCCAGCAGTACAAGCAGGTCAGGGCCGCCATGCAGCAGCAGCATCAGCAGCAGCAACAGCAGCAGCAGCACAGGGGGGGGACGCCCATGGCTCGCCACCACTCC
>OMKN01002355.1:3510-14294 GCA_900302345.1 Melanonus zugmayeri | reverse complement strand
CGTCTTCTTCTTGAGACACAACGCTAATCAATGGAGTCTCTCGGTCAAGGTGAACGGCTGCGCTCTGCGCTGGCGTGACCTTTCCCGAGCACGCAGACGCCCCCAAGGTTACGAATCCCTCTCTCTCTCCAACCTGCTCCTACAGACACTGTGTTGAGGCGGGGGGAGGATTAAAAAAGAAGCAGGCTATATTTAATCGCATGGGAACGGGACCATGTGGATGGATTTAAAACCATGAAAGCCAATCTTTTTTCTTTTTTTTCCCTTTCTTTTTTGCTCAGTCAAAAAGCCATGCCAGAAATGATTCAGGACGGCTCTAAATAGACTGTGTGTGATTGGCTGGGCAGATTTTTTTGTACATGTACTCCTGTTTACTATCTGTTTTACTGCTGTTTGCTGTTAAGTGGTGCTGAAGGTCAATCATTTTAAGGCTCTGGTGGTTTTAATGGGCATATGCTAAGCATTATGCAAAACAAGGGACGGCATCATCAAAGCTGCGGTTGATGGTAACTGATGGCAACACACACACACACGCACACACACGCGCGCACACAAATACCTGGTGTCGTGCGAGGTCTCCGGGGAGAACTTCACGGAGAGATCTCCTGCAAAGTGATGTTGGGCTCCTCTGGTGCTGTGGGGCGCGGCCGTCACCCGCGGGCCAGAGCTGTCCCTGGTTACCACCGTGTCCCTGGTTACCACTGTGTCCCTGGTTACCACCGTCTCTATTGTTACCACCATCTCTATGTTTACCACCATGTCCCTGGTTACCACTGTCTCTATGGTTACCACCATGTCCCTGGTTATCACCATGTCCCTGGTTACCACCGTCTCTATGGTTACCACCATGTCCCTGGTTACCACCGTCTCTATGGTTACCACCGTCTCTATGGCTACCATCGTCTCTATGGTTACCACCATGTCCCTGGTTACCACCGTCTCTATAGTTACCACCACATCCCTGTCTACCACCAGCTGGAGAGAGGCAGCGGGCGGGGAACATCATGGTGCGCTCGGCACTCACACCGGGCGACGATGAAGATGATGGTGATGATGGTGATGAGGAGGAGGAGGAAACAGGACAGTAACCGGTCACTGGGAGTGTGTGTCTGGTCTGGTCAGTTCCAAGAGAGTCGGGCCAGGGTTTGTGATTCCTCGTCTCAGCTGGATCAGGAGCAGGCAGGTTGGAGGGACTAGTGCAGGGAGCAGCAGCCGTTTGATGGAGGAGCTGGTCCTGATTGAAAGAGAGCCGTGCCTGTGAATCTAAGCCTTTGCAAAAGCGTCATTCATGTTGTGGTAACGTCTGAGAGACAAAGAAGAGCAGAAATCATCCCCAAAGTCTAGATTTCTTTGGATGGAGGCATGAGGTCAAAAAAGAAGAATGACTTATGATTCATGATATTCTACGAGAAAGAAAAAAGCACACACTTTTCAAACCAAGGCCTCAGCATCATTGAATACCGTTTTTTTTTGTCCATGAAAGAAAGCTTTTCAATCTTTTCGGATTAGTTGTGAACCTAAAAACCTTCAGGAGTTTCTCATGTTTGGACAGAAGGCTGCAACATGCTTTAACAATCGCAGCCAAAGAATGAAAGCAGTGTCGAGGACGGCTAGTAGAGCCACTTCCTGTCGGTAGTTGTGCTCCCAGCCGACCTTACTCTGAATATGGCTAATCAGATCCTCAGCTCACCTTCTCCACCTTGAATCCAAACTCCGCTGTCGGTCGAGGGAAGGAATCCTGCAGCGTATAATCAGAGCAACAAGGTAAAGGAAAATCAATTGTTCACCCAGCAAACGGGTCAGGAGGTACAGAACACTTTGCTTGTTTCATCCGCTGCTTTATTTGGTTTGCGGTTGCCTTTGTATCCATGGGTTAGTCATATTTGTAGCATTTTTAGACAAGCGCGTATTATTTATGCACAAAAAAATGCCCAAGTTCAATCGATAAACATTGATCTAAAACCTCATCTGTTGCGTTGTTGCACAAGCTAACATTTGAAAAGCACACAAACTGGACGTGTTTTTGTAGATTGTGTATTTGTACACGATTTAATGTATCACCAATTGTTTCAAATAAAAAGGCTTGGACTTTGATTGCATTGTGTGTGACACACTCATGGGGATAATGGGTATGTAAGTGTGTGTGTGTGTGCACGTGCCATTACGTGTGTGCAACCACATCTGTGTGGGCAGTGGACACGTGTATCGGAGTGTGTGCGCACGTGAGGATGTGTGTGCGTGCGCGCATGTGGGCGCCTGATTGTACGTCAGATTAAAACGCTGAAGGTGTTTATCAATATCTGCGTAGGTGACATTTGCAACGCGGGCAGGGGTGATGAAACGCGCTGTACTGTTGCATTGTCTCGGCACCGCTTCTGCCGCATTGAATCAACAATGTGTTGCTGGGGGGAAAAAAACCAAAATGGATACCGCCGCTTCGGTCGTACTCTTTTTTTAAAAAGTTTAAAAAACGTGAGAAAGAAGTGAGATACACGGAAGGCCCGTAGCCTTGGAGTGCCTTAAATATTTCTCTGTGTTTAAGAGCAAAACCGTGCCTGACGCAACACCTTGAAAGAAAGACTTTGCTGCAAGTTGGGGAACTAACAGCTGGCTGTAGAGGACTTAGCATCGCGCTAAAGTAAGCTACAAGTGTCAGATGTCGGTGGGCCGCGGCTGCAGCACAAATTATGTATGAGAGCAAACAAAGGCGGTCAACAGAGCTCAGCTCTCTTAGCAGCGGCCTGTAGCCACTCGTAGTCAAAGTCAATCCTGCAGGATTCTCAGGCTACACGTGTGTAGGGCATCTCCTGCCCAGTGCCCAGGTTTACGTCACTACAAATACTATATATAATGTTGAATTCAAATGAATAACGTTGTCTATGATCAAATAAACTGATTATACTGTACATGAGGCTTGTAATGCCCTCTCTCTCTCGGACTGTATTCTCTGTATTCAAAGCATCGGGGAGCCTTGAACCAGCTGAAACACACGCAGCAACAGCTGAGAGACCACAATATCTGATTTTGAACGTTTTTTTGAAGCTTTCTTTCGTTTTCTTTTCTCTCCGTCCACACAATACAAATGATCCAATAAATCCGACAGCAATAATCTCTGAAAGACATTCATCACCAAACATTGTGTACAGTATGAAGGCACTCGTTACAATTACTCCTCAGAAATCCTCAGACAGCGGGGGATGGAAACACTCTTTTTCACCTTGTTAGATCTGTGTGCAGACAATCGTACTATTCAATGAAGTATGCAACACATTGTTTAAAAAAACTCAATATAACTCTACTCCATTCTCCGTCCTTCCATCCAACACTACATCACTGAGTTGATGTATTCTCTGTTGCGCTGGCAGGCTTAACACATCAACCAGCGATATCCTAGCATGTCCTCCACTGCCTGCACAGATGGCTAGCGCTGCTTCAGGCACCTTTTGACCTAATCTGGGATCCAGCGGTCCTACTATGTTACAGCAGAACTTCTGGGGGGAGACGGCACAGAGCCCGCGCCGGAAACCGGAAACCGCAAGGGGGCGGATTCACGGCTCGTTTCCTGTTTCGTTACGGAGGTATTCCCCCGATGAAAACTCATTCACGCGAGTGGAGGGGATTTTAATGTGTGTTTCTACAGTGGCCAGTCGACACGGTGTTGATTTGAAACCTTTGCAGACACTTTTTTACAGTTTACTGCTGCTGGCCGAATTTGTGTTTGCCAATTACGCGCTTACGCCTCCAGCAGCATGATTCGAAACAACATTTCTAGTACTTTTTAGTACATTTTTCAGAGTACTTATGTAGGACTAGTTCTGCTGCAAGATCGTCATTCCCAAATATGAAGCGAAAGAAAGTGAAACGCCCCGTTCACCCAGATTTGTGCTCATCTGCCACCAGACGTTAGATATTAATCTAAAGTCTTAAACTTTAGATATTAATCTAAAATCTGATTTGTGAAACTACCTTTGACCCGATCCAATCAAATCCCAAAGCATTCATCCTTCATTTTTTGTGCCACGCTAATACCCTGTTTTTACTGGGAAAATGCATCAGATTCTGAAAGTGATGTTTCTTCATGTCTCAGAGCGTTCCCCTCCAGAGCTGGGGTGTGACGCGTTGGGCCAGGAAGCAGAAGCAGCCAGCCACGCGGGGGCTCATAATTGCAGGAATGGTGCCCTGCTATTAGGAGAGAGTGACCCGTGCTACAACTAAAAGGCGTTTATCTTCTCCATAGATTCGGTTCCATGTATTTCCATGCATGTATGCATGCGTGTGTATGGAATGTAAGACGGTATACATATATGTACATAGGGGTGCATGTATGTTTGCATGTATGTGATTAAGTGTCTGTGTTGCGTTTGTGTTGATGAATGCATCGTGACCATGTGTGGGCAGAATACAGAGCGCACAAAAGAAGTGGAGAACTGTTTTCTTTCCCACTGAAATGGCAATTTAAACTACTATGAATTGACTCTTGCTCATGGTAAATGGAGCAATACTCGCACCTCCTGAAAAACAGCCCGCATAATGATACTGGCCTGACATTGACCGTGGAAAATATATTATATATATAACACTGGCTGCAATCACATGGTAGACATTGGTGAATTAAGGTGTGTGCGCATGTGTGAGTGTGTGTATGTGTGTGTGTGTGCGTGTACTGTATATTTTGTGTGGGGTCTGTGTGGGCTTGTCTGTAAATAATGGAAAAAGTGTTGCTCCGAACCACTTTGTGTTAGTAAAAACAAAATGGCGTGTCCCACTTCTTATGTCTGAAGAACTACTCCAAATTTAAAGCATAGGAAATGAGTTACTCTAAACGTAATGGCCTTTCTCTGACTACACCTATTCAACCTTCACATTACAGTCATCTCCTTCATCAAAATACACATATTTCTACTTGAAAAAGCAAGATTGGAAAAAATGGCAAAAATGAATGACCTAACGATGAACAGGCTGAATTCACATTGGAAGCATAAGTGCATGTTTGTGTGTGTGTGTGCATGCATGCACCTGTGTCTGTGTGTGTGTGTGTGTGCGTGCGTGTACCTCATTGTACCCACCTCATCGCTTTCACTGCCTACGAAGTCATCTTCCGGTTGGGGGCCATTACGCCTGCGGGTTTCAATCAGCAGCGCGGGACCCCGCTCCGTCTGCATCGGCCCCTGGTCACCACCTCCCTGGCCCCGCCTGGCCGAGTGAGGAGGAGACGTGAACCTGAACACCTCCTCCTCCTCCTCCTCCTCCTCCCCCCCACCGAGAATGAGCTGGGGCTCGCACCCTTCGTCACCCTCATCATCATCATCACTCTCGCCGAGAGAGCGGGACCCTGGGAGAGACCCGGAAAAGGAAAAGAAAAAAAGAAAAAAAAGTAATTTTCCAGGCAGGACTGAAATGTTAGCGACCCCTCGGAATTGAACTTGGATCCTGGAAAACTGATTTGTTGACAATGGAACACAGGAACTAGGACCATAAAAGGACAAATATTAACTAATTGAACAAATATTAACTAATTGATAGATTTAGGTTTTTTTGGAAAATATTTGTCAGAAAATTTCTGACAAATATTTGGTTTCAATGGGAAATTATTTATTATTATTAATAATAAATAATTTCCCATTGAAACCATATTGGTTGTAATCGTGTTTCGCAATAAAATCAATTCTGGGGATTTTGCCATATCGTCATAAATTAAATGAAAATATCATTCTGATTAAGAATGCATGACAACAAGCCTCTTGTGTTGCTCTCGTGCCATGACCAAATAGAGAACAATGAAAAAAATCTAATTACAGTCATAATTCTCCATTATCCTTCTCAATTTCTTCATCATCACCTCCTGTTAACGAGCCCAAATATGCAAATACAGTTCCAATCACAATATGGTGAATTTACATGAATTTCCGCAGTGAAAGGAAAAGCTTCACTTTATCCTACATAGATGTATTGTGCTATGTTTTGTTAAAAGCACTGCAATGCAAATGCCTTAATGAGATTTTGCCAACGCGGAGCTGGAGAACTGAAAACAATACTAATGTGATAGCACTTCACGTTTGAAACATTGCACATCTAGACAGTGTAAATTATCTTTTGGAAGAACCGCAGCCTCACTGAGTCCTTATTATGGGATGTAGGGCTAGTTCTGCTGCAAGACCGTCATTCCCAAACTGATGGGAAGCCTCAACCTCAGAAAGAGACAGCTTACTGAAACTATAATGCACATATTCTCTTATCTTGTTGCCAATACCCATCAATAACCACCGATAACTAGGTGCAGATGACCGAAACCCCAGTAATGTACCGCAAAAAAATAAAAACAGCCAAGACTCCAACAGTAAAATCAAACATGTAAGAACCACTCGAGCTCTGATTGAGTGAACTCATTTCCACATCTTGAAATGTATAATCACTTTAATCACTGTGTAGCGCGGCCCAGGGCCCAGGAGGTACCCTCTGACTTTTACTTAATGTGCCGCATTACCATTAATGGACTTCACTGCTTTCAGTCTGTGGGCAGAGAGGCTGCGGGGACGCTCATCGCCATGGGGACATGGCCCTATATCATTATCAGAGCCCAGGCAGAGCCACTTGGGTGAGGATACCGGTATATACTTAAACTCAAACAGTGCTCCAGGCATCCACATGGGTTATTCAAAATTATGTTTAAAGATAAAAAAAATTATGGTATGAGATTAGGTCCGTTGCTGTTGTAGTTCAAAGCATATGTTGTCACTAAACCACGAGGCGAGGTGACATTTTTGTGAATTAAATATATCGCAATCTTCTTCTCTGAAGCAGATGAATCCAAATAAAATCCAATATAGCATCAGCGTGTTTTATTATGAAACTACACTCTCCTCCTTCACTCGTCTCCTTTACCATCCCATCTCTTCTGGGGCTGGGCCTGCTGTGCTTGTGTCTGTGCTGCTCAATCTCCATGTTGTGCGGATGAGAGAGGCTGACCTGCTGTTTGATGTCCTCTCGTATCTGCCTGCGTCAAAGGTTGGCCGGCGGCACTGCCTGGCCCGCCGGACGGCCGGCACACCCTCTCCCCAGCTCCACTCTGGCTGCCGCGCCCCCCGGGCCCAGCACCTGTAGCTACTGACCCAGAATCAAGTAGTCTAGTGAACCATAATGCATGCAGCGCAGCAGCGCACTATATGGCAGAGCATGCACGTGCACACACACACACACACACACACACGCAACCATGCTCACTCACACATTTGCACACACACACACACACAAACACAGCAATGCTCACTCACACATTCACACACACGCGCGCAACCATGCTCACTCACACAATCACACACACGCAAACAAACACACTCACACAAAAGCACACACACATTCGGACACAAACACACACGCAACCGTGCTCACTCACACATTCGAACACACACACACGCATTCACAGGCACACATACGCACATGCACAACTATGCTCACTCACACATTCGCACACACAAACACACACACGGCAATGCTCACTCACACATTCGCACAGACTCATGCACGCACATACACACATGCATACACAGGAACACAAGCATGCATGCTGCCAGGCGTACGCGCACACACCCATACACACACTCACATATACATACGTGCACACACACACACACACACAGAATATACTCCAGAATGCATTTGACTCACCAGACGACAGTGGTCTCTTCAGCTTCTGTCTGTGTGCTCTGTCTTGTGGGGGGTGGGGCAGTAGGCTGCCCAGTCTGCCTGCACACAGCACGTCCAAGATGAGCGACGCTTTGATAATAAGCACAGAACCCATAGAAACCAAGCCACCCGTCATTCAAGCTTCTGTGGGAAGCTTGCCAGATGCTTATTATGTGCACTGTGAAAATCCTAATTAATAAAGGCATTTAATTACCTTAACTCCTTACAGTCATTAAATATAGAAAATATATATGGCTTATACTCCTTGGAGTGGGGTTTTAATAGTGACTTTACATTCAGTCACACTCAGAAGATAAATTCAAGGGCCGTATCGATTGTTGGGTTAAGTCATAAAATGCACTTGGAGCTCGAGTTCACTTGAAATAAAACTGTTTGAAATCGAATTAGAAACATGAGATATAGTGTTTCATTATTTAATGTTTAAATAAATAATTTAAAGAGATACACGTTATTACGTTTTAACGATCCAGAATGAAGAATGTTTCGGACCATTGTCGATGACATCCCTACAGGCCGTCCTCACCTATAACTTCAAAGGCGCTTTCGCGGCCGCGGGGAGCGACGTCCGACGACCTCCCGCTCAGGTCTCCGGCGGTCCGGCTCTCGCTCGCCCGGAGGCTGAGGTCGGACCCCTGTGGTGCGCAGCGTATGAGACCGTGAAGCCAAGGTCACTTCAATACACACAGAGGAAGCCTTGACCCGTTGAGATCAAACGGAAAAAACAGGACGGTATAGAGTAGGAAAAGTATGATAGTAAAAGCGTGGAAGCTACCGGAGCTGAAGACTACCCGGTATATATCCTCCTATATCTTATTTCGAGTTCTCGACAGCGCTCAGGTCGAACACTGCCTTTGCACACCCATCCATGGACATCAAATATTTATGAAGCCAAAGGTGTAAAAAATGGAGTTAAGTAGCAAGGGGTCACTGCATTCACCCTGGCGTGCATCTCCTCCCGGGATCTGCTGCTCTTCCTGGCATGTTGCGTAGGAGGAGGAGGTCCCGAGACCCTGGAGCCGAAGGCTACGTGGGACGAGGAGGGCGGCTTCCGGGGAACGGCCGATCCGGCTAGGGCGGCGGGGGACTTGTGTAGACCTGTGAAGACGGTGGTTTTACTTGTGTGTGTTTGTGATACGACGAAGGAGGACGTTTAGGAACTAATTTC
Source organism: Melanonus zugmayeri (assembly GCA_900302345.1). Lineage (NCBI taxonomy): Eukaryota > Metazoa > Chordata > Actinopteri > Gadiformes > Melanonidae > Melanonus > Melanonus zugmayeri. Next base: position 5,425 of record OMKN01002355.1, on the reverse strand, counting down.
TCCGCAGATTCAGCAGAAGAAATATGTGAAAGAAAAAGAAGCCATTTAATCCATTTAAATTCAAACCACTCTCAGTCTACTTCATGTTATATTCCTTGATGTGTAGTGTTTACATGTTGTGAACGCACTGTGTTGCTTGTGTGATGAATAAACACACTCCCCTGCGAGGCTAAATAAATTGACAGTATTATCACGGTCAACGCCGGCCAATTATATGTTTTTATTTTGCGTTCAACAAAAGAAACGCATTCACGCCTCTACATTGAAACACTACACTTTTGTGTCGATCACAGTGTTTACTAGTTCATTTCTTTACCTTTATTTCTTTTTTGAGCAGCATACACAGCAGGGTTTTTTGCTGTTGTTAAATCCCGGATTATCAAAGCTATTCATCACCGGGATATTTACCGAGTTTCAAAGAAAACCGAGCGCATAAGCTTCGCATGACTAGAAGGCTCAGTCTCTACGCTGAGATGGTGGTGAGGAGGGTGACAGCGGGACGGACAGGTGGTGTCTGTGTGTGTGTGTGTGTGTGTGTGGGAGGGGGTGGGGGGTGACGGCCTGGACCTGATGGTCTTCACGTCTCCCAAGACCGCCGGTGGGGTCGTCTCACCGCTGACCCGAACGCCCAGAGGCGTTGCCGCGTGACTGCGGCTGCCGCGGGAGACGCGCCGCTCCTCGCGACGGACACGCCGCCATCACACCGAGCAAGAGCCCACGCGCTCTCCATGACAGCTTGAGCCAACCTCGTTTGAGAGGAACAACTCATTCTATGATCTTCCACACAAACAAAACACGTGATCGACAAGTCAGCGGCGGCGCCTTGTTGAACGATCCGCGTTTGCAGAAGATCTCCATTATCATCGAGGAGAACGAAATGTAATTTGAAGAGGAGGACCCTGGATTAAAAACTAAATCGCTGTTTTAGTCCGTCTCCACAGCCCTCTTGACAGAAAAAGCCGAGCTGAAGCGCCAGTAATCATTACGCCGTTAGATTGCATGCCCACTTTAATAGCAATCTGACTAATTATTATTAGGCTGTGTGTTATGCTAATAGCAGAGCCGCTCGCGACGAATGAGTGTGTGTGCGCGACTGCGGCTCATTTCCATGGGCGCCGCGTAGTGACTCAACATGACGGAGACAGCTGTCAGGACAAATAAATATGTGGCGATAAGAAAGGCCAGGGAGGCAGAGGAAAACACTGTGGCAGAATTACTGGTGCCTGTCTTTGTGTTATGAGCAGATAATTACTGTTTGCAAGTAAACCAATTTGAAGCAGAGAATCGTGCCCAAAAATTGGTGAAAAGCTGGAACAATCGTTCGTGTGTTTCCGATGTTTGCGGCGCGTTGTACTACAGATGAAAATTAGCTCGTAGCCATCTCTGGTGCAATGTATTGTGCACTGTACCCGTGGAATAAACGTATAAATAAATACATGATTATGGAGGGTTTTTTTTCTTTTACTTGTCTAACATCATGAGGAAACACACACCATGTGATCACACAATGTCCACTTCGATATTATGGGATGGCATTCTGAGTATTCGAACACCACAGGGAGTGGTTTTATTTTTTGGGGATTTTTTATTCTCACTATCTTCTAATAGACTGTGTGAGGAGTGACCCATTTTTTACGATGATGCTACACTCCGGCGTTACCCACCAGAGTCGGAGTTCATAAGTTTAGTGGCTGCCGTCTGCCGCGCCGCCTCCATGCTGAACATCTGGGTCACGTGGCGGACGTCCCAGGGGAACTGGCAGCTACGCGGGATCGCGTCCTGGAGACCGCTCTCGCTGAGCAGGTTGTCTGCAGGGAGACGCACACAAGGTGTCTATGCTCTTTGATTCTATTATTATTTTACTACTATTCAGTCGTTTAGCGGATGCTTTTATCCAAAGCGAGATACAGATACA
>OMKN01002332.1:2339-16059 GCA_900302345.1 Melanonus zugmayeri | reverse complement strand
CTCTGAATAATTCAGAAAGCCACTCGAGCCACAGGATTTAGTCGTGCTCGTCCATTTTGACTGAAAATCCACTCCTTCCGTTCTCTCCGTTCCATCTTTCTCTCTCTCTCCCTTGACAACCTTCCCTCGCCCTCTTGCTCATTGACTGTATCTGTCTTGTTTCTCTCTATTTCGTATTCTCTGTCTCTGTTCTCTCAAATGCTCATCTCGTTTGCAATTCCTCACACATCTGTGACCTTCCTATGTCTCTCTCTCTCTCTCTCCCTCGCTCTGTCAATCATCATTAACTCGCAGAGGAGGGTAAAATGAATTGATTTGGCTTGGTAAAAAAAACCCTCTCTGTATGTAAAAGAGATGGCTTTGGAACATGCGTGTGTGTGTGTGTGTGTGGGGGGGAGGGGGGTAGGATTATCAGCATCAGAATCAGCCGAGCAAAGAAGGTGGACCGGTTCAAAATCAGCTGCAGTCTTTCCGTTTTTATTTTTTTTGTGGCATTATTATTTTAGATTTTTATGTATTTATTTATCTGTCAAATAGACACTCCCTTGTCCTATTTTATATTCTCGCGAATATAATATATATACGCGACCACTTTGTTTGCTTGCACTGTTTAATGATGCATTATGGGATAGAGTATACAGTTACCACCTATACATCATGATATAGGATCTCACGGTTATGTTATGCAAATTGCTCCACACAGCGCAAATGTTAATAAGAAAAATGTGCGATAAAAAAGAAAAAGAAAGTTGCTTTGTGTTCTGGTGTAAAAGGATGACATGCGGCCATTTAATTACACCGGTGGTGTGTGACGTGATGCACTGCGCTCTGCTGACCTCCGTCATACTCATTATTATCAACACTCCTTATTTTGAACTGCACACGCTAAGGTCATGGCTGGTTTCTACAGGACTTTGAACTGCACACACCAAGGTCATGGCTGGTTTCTACATGGACCCCCTCTCCCAAGGTCTCCCACCTCCTCGTTAGCACGTTGAGGCTAATTAAAACGCAAATACGATACGATCTCTTAACAACCTTGATCCTAGGCTCAGGTCCACTATGTGCCTGGCTGATCTATAAACTCCATGTAGGCATTAATATTATCACTGGATGTTATAAGAAGGTTGACCTTGTTGTGGGTTTCTAAAAAGGGATTTGTGAAGATAAAGCAATAAAAACTGCTGAAGCCATTCTCTGCATTTAAAACAGCAGTTGCAGCAACCTATTAAAATGGGGTCCTTCCAGGAAAAGGGCCACCTGTAGCTGGGCCAAACAGCCCGGTGGTTTGGGACGACTTCAAATTGAGGTTGAAGAAAAATGTCTGCCTTGGTTCTGTTAAAGAGCAGAGGGTCAATGTTCCTAAGCTGCCTTGTAAACAAAGACTTTATTTCTAAACATCCCCGGGGCTCACGATTCTTAAGGGAATGTCAAAAAGTCGACTCAATCAATGACTTCCTCTAACCCTTCCCTTCAGACGGATTTTCCCAGAGGGTTGTTCATTTTGTTTCTCTCTTAGAGCACTGAAGCCAGCCTGACCTACAGTAGGTGTACTCGTATTAGTTTGAAACGGTTGGACTTGATCATAATCACGTAGGGTGAAAGATAGCAGTTCAACCAGGCACAGGGTTGATACTCACCACATACTCAAAGACCAGAGTCAGGGTTTCCTTGGTGTGGATGATGTCATGGAGGAGAACAATATTGGAATGCTTCAGGCCTTTGAGGAGAGATGCTGCAGAGAGAGAGACAGACAGACAGACAGATGGAAAGAGAGAGAGATGGAAAGAGAGGAAGAGAGAGAGAGACACAGAGCACATTTTAAGGGTATGAGACAACCAGAGACAAACTTCTGTGATCCATGCGATCATTAGCGGCATCGCCCACTACATCATCAGCGCAGCCAGCGCTGCGGGAGCCCTGCCAGAGTACTGTGGATCGGTCAAAGATGAATCAGTCGGAGGAAATGGAGAAGGTGGATTTACGGGCATGGGTTCCCACACTAATTCATCAACAACACGAAACAAGAGAAAGAGCAGAGGGAGAGGGAGGGGTAGAGAGAGAGAGAGAGAGAGAGAGAGAGAGAGATATTGGACAGCACCTCAGGGAGGGGTTCAAACCTTTTTTTATTTTTTTATTCCTGTCTTAACTCTAATGATCTCAGTAGGAGGGGGTGAGGCAAACCATGGCATTCATGGGAACGTTTGAATCAATCTAAATCATGTATGAACAGCAGACTCCTAGTCTTTCTGACCCTATTTCCCATTTTGACTTTTCATAATGTCAGACTCATTTAAAGAAAATTATCATTTGCTATTTTTATATTTGCCCACCTAAAACCTATTGTACTTTGTACTTCTAACCATCTATTTACACATCTGACGTTTCTCAGGATGACTTCTTTCTGCCAGCTGGGCTTTTGGGAGTGTTGCCTTGTCTATTCTGCTTGTACGGAGTAAGAGGACTGTGTGGACTCATTTCAAATAAACCAGGTCCTGTGAGACAGTTATCGTGCAATCCGATGCTTAGGCGACGGCATCGCGTGTTAGGATTAGCAGTCAATAAGCGACTGGTGATGCATGCCCACAAAAATGCATTGTGGCGGAGTACTGCTTGCGGAGACTGCTAAACGCAACCCTGCACAAATAAAGTTCTGTCCAAGGGCACACAGGACCCGGGACCTGCGCCGGAGAGCCAGGGGGCAACAGAGCCCTCATGAATGCATTCATCCCATAGCAATACCTAGAGGAATGTATAAAACAGATCAAAGATGTGCACGCACACACATACACACACACACACACTAAATACCCAACATGGGGTAGTTATAAACTCTCTCCACATCGAGCATGCTGCCTCAAAGAGCCACGTGAACCCTCCAAATGACCCTCTCCAAACCAGAAGAGACTGAGTGACAGCGCAACCCTAATGAGTGGAGATACGTATGCACGTATGCACACACACATTCAATCTGGCACCGGTGTCTTCAGCCCTAAATGTATTTCATTTTTTTTTTCCACCAGTGGTATGAAATTCCAGCCACGTATCAAGGTTGGGAGCTTCTGCGCCAGTAATTGCTGAATTAGTCAAATTTCAAAGTGCTTTTCTGATGGGCTCACTGGAGGTGTTGAGGCATGCACATTTGTGTGTGTGTGTGTGTGTGTTACTCTAAATTGCTACCATAACATCAGCCCAGGATCACACACTGATCAAACAGACAGAATCAGTTTCTCATCTAAATAAAACAAAAGCACCAAGTTTTTGCCTGTGGATGCCAAATCTCCCTCACCCTCCCTCTCCATTTCCTTCTCCCTCCCTCTCTCACCCTCCCTCCCTCTCCCTCACCCTCCCTATCCATCTCTTTCTCCCTCCCTCTCGCTCACCCTCCCTCTCCATCTCTTTCTCCCTCCCTCTCTCTCGTTCGCTTGCTTCGGCCCAATAGGCAAAAATAGATTCTCATATTTTCTACCAAGTTTGACTTTTAAATAGTAATGCATCATATGAGCCCCCAACAGTTCTTAATCTTTAAAATCCCAAGCGTGTTCCACTCCTGGTGCTTAGCTGGAGCTAGCCGGCCTGCTTCCAGGACCCCAGGGGCCACTCTGCCAGATCCCCAGGAACCCCCGGGGGCCCTCACCTTCTCGTATGGCCGTGAAGGGGGTGCCCTCCTCCTCCTGCAGGCGGATCACCTTCAGAGCCACAAGCTTCCCGTTCACCCTGGCAACCAGAGCAGAGAGTTAACAGATAGAATGACCATAGATATATACAGTACATACTGCAAATCATTTTGGAGGTTTTGACAAGTATACAAGTTAAAATAAATATTAATTAAAACCAAGAAACATACAGAAATTTCAACCTACCATGGAAATGCAGACTATCCAACCCCATGCTGATTATCCTACCCCACCATACCACAGTATCCTCCTGCCCCAAATTAAACTGTAGTAGAAGGGCCACTTCTAGGGGCTGTATCCCGTCATGCCCATGGGCTGAATAAAATTATAAGAAGCTTTAAGAAACTTCAATGACAAAGTTCCAAACAAATTAGCCGCAAGCCTGAGATAAATCTGTCTGAAAGGGCTCCTTTCAACGGAGTGGAGTGTGTGTTCACCAATTCTTCCAAGTGCCTCTCATCTCAATTTTAATCAAACTGACAAAAAAAACCCCAAAAAGGAGCACAATTTGTTCAGTAAATCAATAAAAAACTAATGATATTTAAATTTTGGCGGACAAATTTAACATTGTGTGAAATGACTTGTAGCTGTGATTTAATTGAATGGAATAACTGTGTTGAAGAGCGGCATGCAGTATGCTTGGTGTCTTTTTGTGAACATTTTGGCTGAATGTTGAACACAACTTACTTGCTTTTTCCTTTGTAAACTGTGGCGTATGATCCCTCCCCGAGCTTCTCCAGCTTCTCATAGGAATCCGCTTTTCCAAACTTGGGGCTTGTAGGCTGAGAAGAAGAGACAAACATTAGATGACATCAAAAAATGTTTGTGCAGTTTTCTCAAGAAAGAGTCATGAAAGAAACTTTAGAATATCTAGGAGATATCGGCACGTTGATGTTCCCAGACAGCATCTCCGAGGAGATAAATAAATAAAGAAGCCTAAATAGTTTATCGAATGAGCCTCACTGACAATGCTTGAAACGGCTCTTTTCCAGTGACACCTCCGTCTAAACACAACTTGGCAGGTCTAACGTCCAGGCAGAAAGCCCAGGGAACAAATAGATATATTTTTTTTTTACACGTTTTTTTTCGAGCGGTTTTGGACAAGCGATCAGCGTCTCGTGTCTCATGGATCAGGAGGTGGAGACGGCGATTACAACAGTATGACGGATCACATGCGTGCGACTGCTACGGGGAGGTAAGGGGAGAGCCAGCGGTGGCCTCTAATGGGTCTTGTTACGCAACAGTGCAGGGGGCCGGACACCTTCCATTAGCTAGGCTGTCCTGTGCCGTTATCGTACACCGCAGCTAATGAATGATTCAGCGTAAACAGGCAGATACACATGGACAGAAGAAGGGACAACAAAGAGAATGACTGGCAATTGGGGAAAACCATTTTCTGCGCCACTGTCCAAATTGTTCTGGGATTTTTCTGCACCGCATGTGCATTAGTATCTTTTTTTTCTTCTTCTTCTTGTACTCGTCTTGCTCAAAGCACTACAATTCAAGCATATGACCGATTCAGTCTAGATTTGCTCCTAAGTCACCACCACCCACCATCTAAATGAACACTGGTCTACATGCACAACATTATGCATATCATAATTCAAATCATTGTTTTGTCCTATACTTGCCTTTTTGTTTCATAATGCACAACATCCTGTAATCTGCCGTTATAATAAATAATCGCATAATAATTGCTTCATAAATTTCTCCGCATTTAAAATGTTTGATAGTTACTGAAGCCAGACAAAATCAATACACCGAGTCGATACCAGGGCATGATCTCAGGGCTGATTCTAGACTGTCCCTAAAGAAATAAGACCGCCTAGTCACACACAAACACACACACACACACACACACACAGGTCTTGTCATCAAACATCTGTGGTTTCAATCTCTCTGCTGTTTAAATAAAAGAAAATCAATCTCTCTCAATGTGTCTCTTTTCTGTGCTGTATACAAGCTCAGCATTTTTGAAGCTCTTTTTTGGTCTGAACAAATGCGCTCCCCTGGGATGAATCAGGAAGAGAAACTGCATTTTTGTAAAAACAAAAACAAAACAAACAATCCTAAAAAAACCCATGTTGGACAGACTGCGGCTCGTAGACTAGAGCCTAACTTGGCAGTTGCCAAACAGTTACAATCCTTGTGGCACGCAAATGATGCTGTGTGTCAGTTAAAAACCCTCTTTACAGCAGGGATATAAGCTTCATCACAGTAATTAATATATAGACAACAGATGTACAACCATAATGACTATAGACACACATTTTAGTGACTATAGAAATGTGTTTCGATTTTTTTTTTCTTCACATCAACCTAAATGTTAGTACCTTGCGAATTCAACAGATAGTTATATACATGTATACATATAAGATGAAGCGCACAACCAGACAAAGTGCGACATCCACTGCACTATCAAAACCCTGCTCTGTCAAAACATTACTCATCCGGGCCACCGGGGGCGGCGTCACCACCCTGCCCTTGTTCGGTGTGCTGTGAAAGCCAGTGGAAGTTAACTTCTCGCAGAGAAACTCTTACCGAAATTACTCGTCGCCTCCAATTTCACCGAACAGAGATAGGATCGCAACATATTTCCTCCCCACCTTGAGGGGATAGGAGACCCATCTGCGCTGCTCATGCATATTTCAGAATTGAATGAGCAATCAGATGGGTTCCATCTTCCATGTTTTGTCCTCAGCCGACTGAATAGTAATGCATGTGGTACCGAAGTGACTTGGTAAACAGCTCAGGGCTGCCTCTAGTAAGCACAACGCAGAGCTTGTTGTCCCATATCGTTACAAGCAGGAATGACTGTTGTCAGCAACACTGCTGTATCTTTCTAAGAAGGAGATACAGGGGCCCGGAAGCCCTGTGTTGACACGAAGAACTATTAACATTTATCCCTGGCTGCTCAGAAAAAGAAGCAATTAGTCTCGCAAATTGCAGCGTGCCAACACTGCAATGAACAGAGAGTGCAAGCAAAGCTAGAGCAAGTATCTGGCTTCTGACACCTTCCCCAACAGAAAGCACGTTGCACCATATGGTAGAGGCAACAGTGTTCAACGTGAAGAGACTGTCTGAAAAAAAGATGATCTTTGCTAAGCCAACATCCCATTCCACTAAACGCCCTGCACTAAAGTAAATACCCTCAACTCTCCAAGGGTTACTTATGTGTGAAAATGTTTTTGTCCTTGCCATCTTGTCTTTGGGGGTTGATTAAGGCGTAATTGTCTTCGGTTTCTCTGAACTGTTGTGGATATTGGCTTCATTTTGAGAGGCGCAAATTCAGAAGGAAAGGCAGAAAATGAATGGGCAAAGAAAAACGAGAACCAAGATTGAAGTATGTATTAAGTTGTTATCAAGAGCTGTGCGACAAACCAGGCAACAGTACGTCTTTTCTTCAATATAAGTGGTTCTCTATGAAATGTTCATGAGAATGTTAGATGGACAAACGGGGGGGGCACAGTTGACTAAACATGATGGGGGGGCCATGAAATAGCCAATTTACAGATTTTCCTAATCACAACTCAAACAATTAATTTTCCTCCTGAAGTAATGCTGGCAAGCAATCAGTCAGTCCTCACGCCATCGTTATTAAATCTTATTTTGTGCGCAGAGTAATTACGTGGTCCACATTCGGAGCTCATTTAAAAACCTGACATAAACAGGTACGAAGTACCGAGTGAAAACATCTCATTTGCATGATTAACGAAAAGGCTACATTTGCAAACAAATCCAATTAAACCCCTGGGGGAAATAAAGCACCATGACGCATGTTGTGCTCAAAGAAAAAGTAGATCGGGCTCAACAAATCCTCCCGGAAACAAGGCCCCTGCAGCCCATTGCGTAATAAACAGCTAAACACACGTTGGTCTGTTCGTACAATAGCGCTTTTTGTAGTAGCGGCTAGTAATAAATAATAACCAATCATTGGGAGAGATTCACTCACAGAACTGGGGCTGGAGTGGCGGCGCAGTTTGGGCGACTCTTTGCCGCCCGACGCGCTCTTGGAGGTGATGCAGGCATTGTTCTCAGAGTGGACCCTCTTCACCTGGCCCGCCGGCTTCTCGAAGGGGTCGAAGCCGCTCTGCGTGCGCTGGACCCTCACCTTCTTGTCCTCAGGTATGGTGTCCAGGGGTTTGACGTCCTTTCCCTGGCAGCTGCGTGTGGACATCTTCGTGACACATATCTGTGAGGAGGAGAAGGCGGGAGGAGGAGGAGGAGGAGGAGAAGATTAAGGTGAGCATAAAGAGTAAACAAAAAAAAAGAAAAGGTAAGAAAATCCATCTGCGATTACTGCTGTTCGGCTCCGCTCCACCCCCCCCCACCCCTTCTGGATCCATGCAGCTTTTCATCCATCTATCAGCCGTTGTCTCTTTCTTCTCCCGGTAGAGACCTGCTGCTACCTCTCCCTTTAAAAAAGGACCACAGCACACCTTTTTCCATCTCATTCTTCTCTGTTGCTCTGTCACTCTCTCTCTCTCTTACTCTCTCTCCTCTTGCGATCAAAACAAGCTCTATCCCTCGAGCCGGCTCTACTCAGACGCCATCGGCTACGTTTGCAGGCTTGGTGTTCTTCGATGTAAGATGCGCGCACACACACACACACACTCCCAAACAGTCATACAAATCTGCGTACGGCATGTATAGCTTAAAAGAAACACCACACAGAATCCACGTATGGGTCTTCCAAATACATACACACACACATGCACACGGCTTACCACCTCATCCAGCTTCACCACCACTTGCAGTGTGTACACTGTGCTACAAAGGGGGCAAGGCGGCATGACATGTTTTGCTGCGGCCTGCCTCCCAGATAAAATATTAAAGTATGCGATTCTCCGGGGCAGGAAGGACTTCTAATTACTTGAACACGCCGGGAGGAGTCCGCTTGCAGCTCCTCCTCCCACAGGCTAGGGTTTCCTCGAACGCATTGGAACATTTCCCCGCCGTGCAAGGTTTCCCTGGTTCAACTGCCATGTTTATGCTTCGACCGACCTCATTGATGGAATTAAATAACCCGCCGGTGTTGCCAACAGACGAGCCGCGATGGGCGGAGAGAAAAAAAAAAGTGCATCTGTTGAACTGTTCTGTATTATCCTAATCCCCTGGACTGGAGTAGGCCGTGATTAAAACTCAAATATTTGGTTGTGCAAATACTGTCTGGGAGAGGAATACATGAATAAGAGGATGAGAGATGCATCATAGAAATTGAGTAACTGGAGAACGGGTTTGAAGAGATGAAAAAGCAAGCGCTTCCAGCACACACACACACAAATCATGAAAAAAGGGAGGAGGGGGGAAAAGAGTAGAAGTAGTACTAAAAGAGGCCTGTTCGAGCTGTCAAAAACATGTGTAGCACACATATTCAGGCATGTCCTCTGTGACGGCGCTCGTCTACCTACCAAAGTCTCACCGGTAGCGTTGCAACACGACCCCTGAAAGCATATCGCACATGATCTGCCAAGCGGGCCCATTCACAAGACAGATGTAAGCTGCCACAGAGCATCAATACTTCATATTGGTGTCCACTTCAGACTGAGCCTATATTCTTAGGAACAAAACAGCGGCAACATCACTTGTCGGCATGCTGTGACCACATCAGACATGTCATAAATGTCATCAAATAAAATAATAATAATAACAGACAGTAACAGTTACAGCATGGGTGACAGTTGGATAAAATAGAGTCTGTATGAGAGACCAAAATAGGAATAATTTGTCTACAACATGCTGTATGACACTTTTGGACTGCCTGGCACACCAGAACCAAGAGCAGCATGTAAATGAATCATTGCAGTGCAACCGTTGTTTAATGAGTGTTATTTATGCATGGCTGGCCCTGTAATGTGGAGTGGTCATGCTGTGAATAATGCACAATGCCCATGGCTCGTGTTATTGTAGGTTCCACTCGGCCATCCTTTGTATAAAGTAGATGAGCTAATCTATTCAAATGAGCCTGATGGGAAATACTCAGATCTGGTTCTAGCCACTGTTGGAACTGGGCAAGGAAATACACCCATCCGCACGTCATGTCAAAAATGGCTGTCACTTGGGGACAAAGAGAACACGCATTTGCAATATATTTGCAATACATGCAATACATTTCACTTCTGGGAATTCAGCCGGTCCTGTTGTGTAAATTAAATTTGACTGTGTACTGCTATTGCATAGTAATGGCGATCAATCTTTTCGCTCTACAATGATGTAACTAAGCCCATTTTTTCTCATCATCATTATGCTACATTATTAGAGGATTATGACTGATGATTCCTCCAACATAAATAACACCCTTGTCCATATATGCCCCGTCTAATTGTCATTGGAATAAACAAAAACGCCTTCTTGCTGGGAAACATTTTCATCTTAGTTGCTATGCAGTGATTCTGAAAGTCATTGGTAGTTTTCCAGGTGGACAGCTCATTGTTCATGCCCGCCTAACTGCACAGCAGTTACCGATTGCATAATTATGAATCATGGCAAGACCAAGAAACCGGAGAAGCCATAAATGTTCAATTAGCGATCAAGCCTAATCAGTTGCTCCGCTCCCTCACTTCTTCCAATACTTCTTAATAATCCAGCTGCTTCTGTGGTCTGTAGAGTGGTTTTGGGAGACCGCGTCGGTCGACCGGCCGAACCCAAAGACAGGCGCTATTTTGTCCGCCTTCCGGCTCACTGCCGATCCAGCGTTTCCCCCGGTCTGATTGCACTCACTGTGAATGGTGGTATTAAATCACAGAGCGTGAATAACTTGCAGTCAGTCATGGTGACAGTGCTCATGAACTAAAATTCAATTTTACTGTGCGGTAGAGTGTATATTGTACGTTTTGGATTGATGTTATGATTTTATTCTGGTTCCACCGAATCCTGGAAAATGTCCTCCTTTTTGGTGGTTTGGTTTGGCCACCCTAGTGGTCTGGTGCTAGTACTAGTGTACTCCCTGACCCTTCAGCCTCCCACATAGCTAGCCTCTTTCTGTTAGCTGCACTGTTGGATAGCCTATTTCATGTTAGCTGTCTGCCAAGTTTCATCTATCGCATTAAAAGTAATACAAGTCCTACAAACGAGTACTCGAAACACCTCTCTTCTTGATCCTCCACAATATCTGAATCAAATATCAGAATCAATATCTGAATCAAAGACACCTTCTGTTGGTGTAATGAGCACAGAATGGAACTCCTGGAATACGAGTATGATCGCTGTCCGTGGCATCGACGACAATTATAAAGATGTTGCACACACTCATGGCATTTGTCTTTCTAGGTCATTCAGATGCTAAAAACAGATGGGGCTGCAGTACCCTTTGAATGCTGCTGCCTGATACAGCAAATATGGATTTAATGGGATGGGAATTTGGAGACACTCCTTGTTGCGGGAGACGTTCTATTATAAGCCTTTAGGACAGCACCACGCTGGCTGCGGCAATAATACTACTCTGCTTTTCAATAATGCTACATGGATCTTCCTGAAAACAGCACCACAGATTGGAGTCAATAGGCAGGCCTGAGAACATCACAGTTGCTCTTCTGAAGACTGCTAGATGCTGTATTAAACCTCAAACCCTTCTATATAGAAACACTAAATCAATACATCCCCAAAGTATATATTACTTTGGCAAAATAAAAAGTCCAACGTTAAACTACTCAAGTAAACTTATGATGAGCACTTGATTAAATGCAATGACTTAATACATTATTATATATTATACAAAATTCAACATACTATTACTCAAGTACTGAAATAAAACTTTTACCTGGCATAGTCTCATCTGTCATGCAGTATTTCAGAAGGACCCTATTTTGACGTGTCAGCCGTTATTAACGAGTTCTGTAATACATTTAGGAAGTCATATTTCAACGTTTTGTGCAGAAAACTGTTCCAAGGTAACACTAAAACTAAGCAGATGAAACTATTTATGACCGCTTAGCATCCTGCTTCCCTTCCCAGAGTCAAGAGGGAGGTCCGGAGAGGCCTTCGCGTCCAGCAACCACACCTCACATGAGGTGACCGACGTCCCAGCTCTTTGGTCTGCCAGCGATAGTGAGTCAGCTTGGGCCCTTCAACCACCCCTTTAGTGGACCCAGCCCTGGCCAAAATTCAGGGACAAGAAGTAGAAGTAAGACAGAAGAGTCAAAGAAAAAAAAAGCTTTGGCATATAAATCAAATGACTCCATTGGCTGGTTGGCTGGCTGGCTGGGAACGACACCAACAGCACTTAGACAAATGGTTCTGGTGTGGGCGCCTTGTTACGTCACACTCTACGCTGCTACCCTGTCTCTTCTAATGTAGAGATGGGAGCATCCTGGTATAGTGTCTGAAACACATCGCAACCAAAGTGAATGACACAGTAATGGTACTGCACACCACACGGAACAACAAACCCATGCTTTTCCTATGTTGTTGTGAGGCTCAGTTACCTCTTTTTTACCAATGAGGCCATTGTTTTTGGCATAATTGCCAAAGAGATGGAGATTTGTGGTGATTATTTCCGTGACGCTTTGTTCCTATCCCCCTGACTTGAACCACACTAAACACCAAACCATAAACTCAGCCAGAAGAGTCAAACCAGCTGCAATCCAATTCCGCAAGTATGGTCTGTGCTATGCCTACTTTTCCATTTAGCCACAGCGGGAAAGTAAAAGGCTAAGACTGATGACTACCCTTTTAAAAATATTACATCATCGATCTAGAGTAATAATTATATTATCTAATGACCATCGTATCTCCATAATGAGACTGGATTACAATATCAGCATCAAGTCCAACAGGAAATTGGTGTCACATTCAGTGGAACAAAAAATACAAAACAGCTGAACATTTGCACAAGGACTCGTCCGTGTGATCGAATGTCACTCAAAACCTCCCCACATTTCACATCCCTGTTACGCATCCCAAACCATGTGTGTGATATTTCAGAGGAAGGTAGGCCCTGCTTCTGGCCATGTTCTGCAAACTAGTGAGGCTCATCCTTGGAGCCCTTCCAAAAACTGTCTCGTTTGCTTCCCCTGGTAAGGACGGGGGCCACTGCTTCGTGCATGTCGAGTGCTTCCACTTCCTCCCATTCTCTCACCCCATCTTGTTTTCTACTTTCCTCTCTGACCAGGTGTCCATTTCCCTGGAACCCACTCACGGCTCCGGTAGCCTACAGTACATGCTGACAGGCATCTACTGTACAATGATGGTCAAAAACTGTCCTAGCCCCATTACACAGGGGGGAGGGGGGGTGTTTCCTCACGTGAGCTCACCACACTAAACGCTACTATAAGGTGTTGTCATTCAGTGTTGTAAGATCAGCCCAGAAGCATCCCAACCTTCAAAAGCATCCCCCCTCCCACACACACACACAGCCATCTTCAATTCGTGCTTTCCCATCTTTTCAGATGCGTTCACAAAAAACACGTAAACAGACACTACCTTGTTCACACAAGACGCATGCATGAATGCATGCAAGCAGCACACACGCCTCGTTTCCCTCCCTCCACACTGCATCCGTGCTTAGATGGATGCATGCACGTAGCATGCTAGGCTATCGCATGAGTACCATTACTATGTGTCTGTGGGAATTTCATCCTCGCGCAATCTCTCTCTCTCTCTCTCACACACGCACACAGACACACACACACTCACTCACACACACACGAGCGTGTCAACTAGGACACAAATGCACAAAGACACACCGATCCTCCGTAAGCAGGAGAGCGAGGGATAGAGGGAGGGACAGGAGGCGAGAGATGCAGGGGAAGGAAAGAAACAGTGACGATAGCTACCCTCTTACCTTCGCGTAGGAAACAGCTCACCTGGATGCCTCTGAGGAGCAGACAGAATGCATTCAGGCCAATCGCTCTTCCGTACGAGCTCAAAACATCTCCCTCCTCACAGCTTCTCCCCTCCCTCTCCCTTTTCCGCTAGCCCAGGCAGGCTGGGAACGACGGGATCGTACTATGAGCAGGGGGGGCTCGGGTAGAGGAGGCTGCTCTCAGCCGACTGCGTTGTAATTCTTTCTGGCGGACGGCCATAAGAAACGGTGCATTGTGGCC
>OMKN01002328.1:4312-22325 GCA_900302345.1 Melanonus zugmayeri | reverse complement strand
GGAAGAGGAGGTGGTGTTCCCCCTGTCGGCGCCACCCACGAACCAGTAAGAATATATCAATGGGAAACGTCACATTAAATCTTTTTCATTCACACCCACAGAACAGTGTTGTTTTTAAAGAAGCGTGGTGGTTACACCCCCCCCCCCTTCCCAGTTTGGCCTGCATTTGCTGTCCCGAATGTATGCTCTAGTTGGCTGCACATCTCTCCTTCACTGACAGCCAGCGAGGCGCTTCCAAAAAGTAACGTTAAGTGTCCTATGTTGTTATCTTGGAAGAAACTCATAATTCATCTTTATCTTTTCATTTCGATGTTTTGAGTTAAGTTTATTAAGTATTAAGTTAACTACATCCCAGATCAAGCCGAGCACATTATCAACATATTGTCAACATGTCAACGTTGCATCGAACACACATTGGTTTTTAGGCTATTGTACAAGCATGTACCTGACGTGTGTGTGTGTGTGTGTGTGTTTATAAGCCAGATAAATGGCCCTCCCATTTGTTACAGTCTCATTAGAGAAGTGCTGAGCGTTGTCATTTCTGGCCCACATACTGTGAGATATGGAAGTGGCTAGAGGAGGAGTGTGGATTCAGCTTTTATTTTAGGAGCAACCCTATATCACCCTGTCAGATTACAGAGGAAGGGTAAGGGAAGCACTTGAACATTTTTGCAGCCCTTTTTGGGGCTTGCTCTTTGAATCAAAGTCTTTGAATTTGAGTAGTACCTCTTCAGAAGTTACATTTAAGATAAAAGTGTCCGAATGTCCTTGGAGAAAGCCTTAAAGGGACCCTCCACTGATTTTAGATATTTGAATGGTCTCCAAGTTGCCTACAAATGAAAAAACGCCTATAGATGATCAAAATACGTCTATTTTCATTCCCCAGAATGTCGTCATAACGACATGTGCTTTCTCAGTGCCCTCCCCTCCCAGCAAAATCACCCTGGTCAATCAGCTTGGAGTTTGGCTCCGTCAGATTCAGTTGCCTTGTTGTTGTTAGCTAAACGAGATTTTACAATGGCTGCTAACAATGAATACCAATCTACAGATCAAATGAGTACTATAACTTCAGCCAAGCCTTACTGAGTGGAAGCAATGACATCTATTTATTTGAGGCAGAATACACCAGAGAGGAAAATCTTACAGCAGAGACGGCAGCAGGCAAATGTGTAACGGAGTGTTCAGAGTCTTGCCGTTTTGCATCTCTAAGTAATAAAGTATATCTGCATGGACGCTTTACAAATAGTTTCATGGCTATGTTTATAAATGCAGTATTACCATTACTAAACCACTATTTTTAGAGTTTTCTCATGAAGTTTCAGCGTCTCATTCAATTAATAAAGTAGCAATGCTTGTATACATACAGCACGGAAGTTTGCAAGTAGGTTTATGGTGATGTTTATTTATGCAGTATTGCCGTTACTAAACTACCATTTTCAGTGTTTACTCATGTAGTATTAGCGAAACCGAACCACAGCAGGCTCACAAAGATTACGGTCTATCATTTATACCTTGAAGACGAGGATTACAATGTCTGTAGCAGCTACATAAGATGGTACAGACCAATCCGTGATACAATACAAACCCACCGGCTGATGTGGAAGTGGGACCTGGCACAATCTCCGTTATCAACTGTTACAGACCATCGATATATTATAATAACACAGACAGGATTGAAGAAGGTCACCAAATGGGTTTCAAAGCACAAGAGTTTCAACACCATGTTGGACTTTCTTTTCTCTGGAGGCTTTCTTTATGATCGGTACAGTGATATGGCAGGCAACTAACTATGGCAAATAAAAAAGCCTGTCATTTTTATTAATTACTTTATTATTGAAACGCAAACACGGACATGCATATACTTTTAAGTCGTATGTTGGGCTCCTTACAGCTAACCACTGTTTTACAGCGCTCAATAGTAACGTGAATGCAGCTGCTTTAGCAACTCGATATCCTGTACAACCGAGCACGGAACAATGAGTCGGCATGATGTTATCCACAGTCCACAGGTTGAGAGATATAAAATAAGAAACTCTAAACAAAAGCAGCCAAGCTTATATCTGCCTCTCGGAGCGCTCTCTCACCCGGATGCAAACAAGTTCCCGTAATGTCCAGCTCGACTCACGCTTGTCGCACCATGCACCATGGACGTTGTAGTAAATTGCCAATATTTTACAACTCGTGTCAGGTTTATTCTGAGTGTTTTTTGTTTGGTTTCTAGGTACATTTAGACAGTTTGGGACACTATGATCACACTATTTAATAAAAATGTGTCTGTGCCGGTGGAACGTCACTTTAAGAATCTTGGTTGAGCACAGTGGCTCAGTTGTCACTTGGGCAGGAATAGTACTGGTTTTGTTTGGTCTTGTTCGGTCTTGTGGTCAGATGTTTATCTGTCACATACATCATCACACTTGGCACTACATACTTTTGGAAGGGTCAAGTATGTCCACTCATTTAGCTCTGGATACTCTCATCAATTGAATGTTAAAGTAAAAGAGTAGCCTAGTTTTTCCTTTGTTTTTAGATTTGTGGGTTTAATTATGAACATTTCACATCTAAGTAACACCGGATTTATAGGGATGTCCCATCAATGTTTTCACTCCCTAATTCAAACCAGTTAATATTTAGTATCCACAGAAACCAAATCCCTATCTGACCTTTTATCATGGATAATACAGCTACACTCACCCACACATAACAAATGCATTTAAAGGAACATACCAGTACTAGTTTGACAAGACATCATTATTGGAGATTCCGCTGGTATTTCAAAGTTTGATTGCTAGGTCCATTCAAAAATTAGCTAGTTAGGCCTAAATTTGCAAAATTATGTATTTTTTCCAACAAATTTTTTTTTTTTGTAACCGACAAATTTGTTCCAGATCATGTCATTTGCCATTTTTGCCACGGTATAGCACTGGCTAACTTGACACTATATCAGCCAAATTGGGTTGGGTCGGCACGACAAACAAACAAGTGATTACATCACATTTGCTGATATTGCAGCCCTTTGTGATGGGCAGCCTATATTATCCATTTTCATTTTGTGACTGAAATTGTAAATATGATGCATTGTAGCCCTAAGATGCCCCTCCTAGATACCTTGTAGACCTACATAATGTTCCACCTTTGTGACAAGAACAAATGCAACTGGAAGAAGCCACAAAGAAGGGTACAGGGTCTCCTGGTGCTAGAAATGGCACACTGTCCTCATTAATTTGCCCGTTTGGTGAGACCGTGGGGTCTTCTGAAAGGGATGCCCGGTTTTACGGGCCATTGCCGTATAATCTCGACCTAGTTTAGCCAAGGGTCTCCCTGCCTTCTGCATGTCCCCACTAATCTATTGTGACAGACAAGCCTTCTCTGCAGGGTTACAGAGGAACCCAGTGCTGCTGGGCAATAGATTACATATAATCTAATATACAGACAGGATGTAAGGCATCTGAAATGGACTTGGTTATTGTATTTACAAGAGACCTTTTAAGATGGTTACTTTTTTTACATTTACGTTATTTACCGTCAGTCAATATTCCTAAATATTGTGATGATGTTTATTAAAACGTTTCTGATTGCGAAATGTGTTTTAAAAATGTCAACCCTTGTATTATAATGACCAAATGTTTAATCTGTCTTGCTGTCACATTACTCGGAATAATATGATGCCGGAAATAGTTGTGACGATAGATTCTGCAGGACTTCTCTGACTTAGTTTTTATATACATATGGACAACATTACACAATTGTCTACTTATAGCTTCTTGCTTGGATGTAGACAATTGCATTCATGTGAGTGTAATCACATCTATAGTTGATGTCATTAGCCTGTGTAGATGGGAACAGCACAGAGTTAGAAATTGGAAACTAACAGTCAGGGAAGGCGGGGCTTCACTGGGTGAAATTAAATGGTTAGATATCAATTTAAAATATGGATGTACAATTAAATGTTAGAATTTAAAACGTTTCATGTGCTTTAACTGGTTTAATTGTGTTTTTTCTACCTTCTACTTTGGCTGTGGCTGTTACAGTTAATTAATGGAACTCCCATATAACACACTGGCTACTAATGTGCCATTTATATTAACCTTGTTTTAAAACGTCTGCAAAGGCTGCATTATGCGATGCGTGAATTAATCTCAAAAATGCAATTTGTTCTTGTTGAAAATCTATATCTTATATATTGTATGGTCCTGAGCTTAGCACTTTTGTGTGATGCCAGTGGGAGAACGTTGTGTATCCGTGTGTGTGTGTATTCCTTTGAGCTGAGAAGACACCTCTGTAAAATACACAATTTCCGTTGCAATATTATTCATGCTATAAATAGCTTAACAAAGAGGTGAGAGTGAATTGTCAGGTGGACGTATGGAGTTTGCCTCTACTCCTCCTTAGAAAACGCCGGGCTAGTGCCTGAGCTAAAACAAACAACCTGCTGGGAAACAAGTAGTTGATTTTGAGTTTCCACGAAGATTAGAGAGGATTTTCGATCGTAAGTGGCTTCCTTCAAGGCTGTGTGTGTGGAATAAAGTTGAATTTGGAAGTTGGCTGTGTGAACGTGTTTGCTAGATTTTGTGGATTAGGCCTAACTGTTGAAACATCTCTTGCTTGCTAATGGCGCACACACGCTCCATTATTGCTCTTCGTCATGTGCAGCAAATGCAGTTGTTTTTTTCACAACACATGGGTCAAGTCACGTAGTAACACGTTGTGTGTATAGGCTACATTGTCTCGGCTATTTCCTAGCTTAGACAATTACCAATGGCAAAATACAACGGCACGTCTATAATGTCTATAAATGCAAAGGTCTTGATGGCATTGGCACAGTCCTAGTCATTGCACAGATTTGATGACTGGTGAGCCGAGCAATTACAACAAGGACTGTCTTTGACTAACCTAAGCCTTTGAAATTTCTATAATATTCAGAAGTACAATTCACAGACTACTGCTGCTTTTGGAAAATGTGTAGTATTTTGGTTCTTAGTGGCACATCACTGGTCACAAGGTTGCCTCACTAGTGAATCCTATTGAAGGATCTTATGTGTTCATCAGCATATCTTTAGTAGATGGGCTAGTTATCTTGCAGACCTGTTAATCTAATAGTCATGCTCATGGAAGGCTCTGTGCTGTGCATTGATGAGGCATAGACTACGTTTTCCATGCATTTCCAACATGTTACGCAATGTCCTGTCATGCCCCTCCAATACCCACCACTCTGCCCTGCCTTTTCTCTACTGCATCCTGTTTTCAATACTTCTTGGCCACACATTGTGGCCTTTGCAGAATCCTCACAAGCATTTTACTTGACTTTAACAGTACCCAAAGAATAAATATATTTGACTAAGACTGACAAAACACACCATATTCTGACTATTTTAATATTCTATTAAGTGGAATGGGAATTTGATTTTCACATCTGCTTTTGCTATGTTTTCAGTTGCTCCGTAATTGTTGCGTCCGAAGGAAACCTACTTACCATGGTGATTTAACATGATTTGCATTTAACATTGCTATTTACATTACTCCCACTGATTTCCCGACTGTTGACTTTGATTCCTAATTTAATTTGGACTTAAGTGATCTTGCTATTGATCTGCTTCAATAGCAAGTGTGCCTGGCTACCTCTCTGGGCAGTTAGCATAGCTCAGACTAAGCAATGCTCGAGATGCATGAATGGCCCTGTCCCATTTCCTTCCCCATCTGTGTGTGTCAGCCATGTCCCTGTTTGCTGTCACTCTCCTGCCCTGACTCGGGGTAACACACTGTGGAGGGTTGTCATGTGTAAAGCTGAAACAAGACTGTTTTAGCTGCTGCCACACCATGCCTCCTAGTCATCCACCTTTTTTTTCTTCTTTCCACTGTGGAAACTTAAGCACACAAACATAGCTTAATAGTTAAGGGACACAATTTGCATAATGGTCGTTTGGTAGGTTTTGGCATAAACCTGTGCTGTGTTTATATTAGAGGCTCTCTCATTTGTTCATTTACCCACCAAACGAATGCTCAATCTTTGCAGTGTTTCTTAACAATATTAAACTGGTCTGGTCCTTTACTTGGGTCATGGGTCTATACAGGTTGTTTACAGTTGCAGTAGGTGGGTCCTTAAATGTAAACTATTTAATTAGGCATAGATGCTAACGACATTTATGAGACCACTATTGCTATATAACATAACTTATAGATGGTTTTCTGTTCTCTTAAACCCAGATATATACAAGCCTACTGTATCGCAATATGTGTAAAGTAAATGCTTCATTTAAGAATAGCTGATGCGAGACATGCAAGCAGTAATGGCCAGCACAATTGTTTTTTTCTTTATTTTTATATATATATAAAAACCAATCTAAAATGTGCCTATTCAACTGGGTCTTATAAGAATTACCATATCTAATACAATTTATATGACGTTTCAATCCATATCTAATTTAGTCGTCAATAGGCTGCATCTTATATTTGTATGTAGTAAATGTTGATCAGTGAAAACTCAGTTCAGTCTTGTCGCAAATTCCCGTCACTGTATATCTTTCTACCACGTACTGTTCTATTACTAACTTTTATTACTAATAACTATTAAGTACATTACATGATGGGAGGGAGAGGGACAAAGTCATGTCCCCTTCTTTCAAATGGGAGCAGAAGGAGGATAAGAGAAGCAAATTTCTGGCCATCCGGTTTGCCTGACTTCGCTGATAAGGCTCCTCCCAACATATGTGAGGTCTCACCCCACATCGCCACATCCCTCCAGTCCACGGTCTCCTTCTTTTCGATTCCACTCACTAGCACACGGAGATGGTTGCGTTCGGGCCACCGCAGCTTGTTCAAAGCAACATGCCCTGGAAGGATCTAGGCTCACGCCCGCTCTGTTTTGTGAACCGGAGCTCTGACATTATTCCGCAAACTCCAACTTACTTTCAACCCGACCAGCAGCAGCATCAGCATCAGTGGAGCGGGCGCCTCCTGTGAGATTGCAGAACGTGCACAAAGGAGATGCAGAACAGGGCAAACTCTGCGTAAGTGGGGCATCCTACCCCTCTCTCTCTCTGCTTCCCAGACAATTCCCTGCTCCCACCTCTCGCCGGCTGGCAGGAGCACTCCCCCACCCAGTTATGTATCCGTTTTTACGTTTTGCACATGGTGATATTTTATTTTGATTGTCAAAACTATTGATTATCATGGAGCTGCACTGCTCACTTTTTTAATATTATGTGTAGATCTTTTAGGTAAAAATGGCTTCATCTTAAGTCCTCGATTGTGTGCTTGTAGTGACAACATTCTGCTGGTGGCTTTGTTATTTTTTGTTATTTTCATTTTTTAATTTTTTATATATAATATATTTTAAAATTGGATTGATGGTATTTTTTGTTTTCTATTTGACATAGTTGCTTAATCGCATCGCACAGGACTAACTCGCACAACTAAAACTGTAAAACAAAAGTGTATTGTATTATATGTCATTGCCAATACCAGGATGGGTAAAGATGGCCATTGGTCTGAAGAAAATGTGCACTGACCAATGTAAAGTAATATAATTTCATTACCCATTGACTGATGAGATCTGACAGGAGGTCTATGGTTATGTTTGAGACAGATGAAAAGAATGGAAAAAGGAAAGCAAGCAAAGCAGTGCACACAGAGGAGCTTAATGAGAGGGCGAGTGAGACAGAGATTAAGATAGAAATTGAGAGCCGCTGTCCATCTCAATCTACTCGGAGCAAATGACGTCTTCTGCCCTCTGCCCTGGAATATCCAAAATGTATTTTTCAGATCCCTGCTCTTCTTTCCTTCTCCACATATAAATGGTAAATAAATGGACTGCATTTATATAGCGCTTTTCTAACCAGTGGCCACTCGAAGCGCTTTACAATTAGTACCTCACATTCACCCATTCATACACCTGACAGCGGTGTCAACCATGCAAGGTGACAGCCAGCTCGTCGGGAGCAGTTAGGGTTAGCTGGGGATTGAACCAGCAACATTCTGGTTACCAGACAACCCGCTTTACCTTCTGAGCCACTGTCGCCCACATATACCCCCCCCCACCTGCCTCTTAACGGAAACCTTTTTTAATCTGCACAAAACTGAGCAGAAAGGAATAGCCCTGACTTTCACATGCTGAAGTAACATGCCTGTTTATCATGCCGTCTTTGCAGAAATCTGGATTATTCCCTTGGTATTGATGTGGTCACTGTGATAAAATATGTTTTAGATGCTGCTGATTGTGAAGGGTTTACAATTAGCTGTGCATTTGTACAACTAGTGAACAGGGATAACGCTGATGCAGTTCCAGTCAGATTTGCACATGGATATGTTGCTTTGTTATTGGGATAATTATGAGATTAATTACTGAAGCTTTGTGCACAGTTCATGTACATCTAAATGATTTACGATGAGAACATATGCCCTTAAAATGATCAAATATGAGGTGTGAAACATCAGTGAGAAAGGAAAACTAGTTTTAGTCTGATGCCATACTACCATACAAATCTCCATATACTTCAATGTAATGAGTTTTGGCAGTTTTGGCATTTTGAATTCATAAGTATATTGTGATATTTATTGATATTGTGTGAAATTCCCCATAATTATCGCGATAATACGTTTTTCCATATCGCCCAGCCCTACTTCTATTTACTTGTGATGAACCAAACTGAAGTTGAAACAGGAAAGTAATTGAAACGGTAAAGAAAAACCAAAGCCACATTTTGGCTTCCTTGTCCAAACCACTGATGTCTGAGTTTCAGTCGCTCTCAACACCTAACCTTTCACAGCTCTGATGACAACTCTTTCGGCTTTCACAGTTTCAGTTGCATTGCGCTTAAAACAATTGAACCCACAGCCACTATATCCGCATCTGTGTAGAACATGAGAGATGTGACTTTTCATGCCCTGATCAATTTGGACTCATTCTTCCAACGCCTGCATTCCAACACGCGGAGCATTCGGCTTGCCGGCATATAAGAGCCACGTAGCTTCAGTAAGCAGAACAGTAGAGCAGAGAGTGTTGGTTCGTGCACCGACACGACGGGGCATTCCTCTGGCTGATGGAAGCAACACGTCTTATCGCCGCAGCCGTGCCTCGTGTTCCTTCCTAGCCCATTTATCACCAGCAGCCTACCGGCTTCACCCACTGTTTCTCGTGCCCCGAGCCCATCCCGCCCTCTCATGCCCCCCGAGCCCATCCCCAGACGGTACATAAATGGTGTCTTGGAGGTCACATTGAACATGAAGTCAGCAGTGTAATTATAGGACAGTGATGAGGTCTACTTAATGACTTTGTGTCACTGTTCTCCGATTAACATATTCATGAATTCTACCTCTCGGGGGCGGGGGGCGGGGGAGAGAACTGTGGTCATG
The DNA here is from genome assembly GCA_900302345.1 of Melanonus zugmayeri. Classification (NCBI taxonomy): domain Eukaryota; kingdom Metazoa; phylum Chordata; class Actinopteri; order Gadiformes; family Melanonidae; genus Melanonus; species Melanonus zugmayeri. The sequence continues at coordinate 12,977 of OMKN01002328.1, read as the reverse complement.
GCCCAATTCTACTGTTGTTTTATTTGTGTATTGTTGCCATTGTTGTAGTAGCCTGGCAAAATCCTGTCCAAAACCTGAACTGATCTGACCACCACAGTAGAAAATCCTCCATTGAATATATCATCATTAATGAAATTAGAATTCAAAATCTCTAAATTAAATTTGAATCCCAGCTTACTTGGCAGTGATCTTAAGCTCTGGATAAGATGTGCCATGTTTGTTTTTTGTGTTGTCAATGTTTCCCATGGAACATTTTCCATGGAATATTTCCATGCAGATTTCCATTCTGAATGTGACCCAGAACGTCTGGCTTGATAAGTAACCAGAGACACGGTCACACATATTCTGCTCAGGTCTGTAAAATATTTATTTTAGCATGGTTTTCAAGTTCTCTCAACGGAAAAAGTGTGTTGTATTTCATTTCTATAATGCATTAACACACTCCAGGATTTATTCACACACGTAGAGCGACGAAGCGTAACTCATGACATGGCTAGTATAGCATGTTTAAATCAAAACATCACAAAAAAAGAAATTATATAACAATATGGTGTGGCAACACATGTTCAGATCACTGACTTATGGTCTTGCGTAAAAAGCACAGCCTAGGCCCACCAGTTAAGGTCTAGGACGTGTGGCTTGTCTAGCCCGGCTCGCAACTGCTGCCACAGCAGTCTATCTTTACAACACATCCCAGGAAGACACAGAGCCTCAGGGACTTCCTCTATAGAAATCTGTCTCTTGCTGCATTAACACTTTCTTCCTGTGTAAACCTGCATAACTTCCTGTGTGACACACACACGCTTCACCTCCAATAGTAGATCCAGCAGTGGGACCTGACTGTTGACTTTTCTCTGGATGTAGGCTCGGTCTGTATCATATTGTGGTATAGCGAGGCTGTGTGCTGCCTGTAACTGGACCTGTTGGGGGAAGACACATAAAAGTGCTTTATTGCAACACATTCACATTTATTCATTTGGCAGACGCTTTTATCCAAAGTGCTTTACAAGTGAGAACACTTCACCCTCTATAAATACACACCACTAGACCACGTCGCACCTCCCTCCCCCCCTCACTCCACAAATATTGTCTTCCCTTTTATTATATGGTGTCTTTAAACTTGGACCCAAACTAGTACTAATGGTTCTCTTTTGTATGTTGTGTTTTGTAGGGATGCAGCATGCACCACCTGATTAAGTGTCTTGTATCTTGTCATTCATCTGGTATTCTATCCACACTTCACTTTAGATTACAGACATCTATAGTTTGTTTTGGGTCAATAAAGCTTTAAACCTTCCTTTTTCAAATGAAATGGTACATGTTATTGATTGCTCTTTTGAACTGGTGTGTCGGAACAATTGATCTGCTACCAGTGTTTTTGTTTTCCTTCTTTTGTATTGACTGACTTTCCCAATAGCAACTTTATGAAACATTACAGGACATGGCCGAAGAAACATAACAACAATATGTTTCAGATTTAGTATTGGTCTGGTCAAAACAATGTGGTTAAATTAGAATCTATATACAAGCTATGGCCAGTTTTTCAAGTCTGCCTAACTATGTGACAAGTGCTTATTGTATGCTTTGCTTACCTCCATATTAAAGATGTAGACCCAAGAGCTTCACCTGCTTAGATGGCAAGGTGCCCAATCCAGGGCTAATATTGTCAATGTACAAGACAACAATTATACTAAATTGTTTGCTATAGATATCTAGTTTACTTTACCCTATACTTCATACTCCTGACCTGCACACCTGCAATTGTGGGAGCTCAACATAATACGCACACCAAGCTGTTATCAGAGGGCACAAGGTGAATGAGCACAGCAAAGTTAGTGTACATGGTACAACATGCACAGCATAGCACACACGATGACAAAACAAATGTAAACTGCTTCTAAAGACAAGAGCGTGAATTGTCCACTAAAGCTCTCCCTATACAGACATAACACATCAGCTACTGGTTTGTAAGGATGACTAATTCATATTTTTCTTGCCTAAGGAGCTGCTATTTATGGGTTTGAGTGGGTGGATTTCTCAATGCATTTTGAGCCTCCAGTGATCCGGGCATGAAGTAGCCTCCCTATATTAGACTGATGCCTGTGGCACTGAGTATTTAGACTATTTGTCAGTTTACCAGTCTAAAACTGGCCCCACTTTATGTTAACAAATTGTGGGTTGCTTAAATCTGACCCTCACTTGTAAAAAAACTAAAACAACGCTTGCCCATCTTTATCATTAATCATTCACCTACTATCCTATTCCTCTCCTGTGGGCTGACCTATTTTAGTCAAATTATTCTGTACCACAGTAATTATAACCCATATGTCATGCATTAGGGCATACCATTATGGGACACCTGAATGTGTGTGTGTGTTAAAGGGGAAGTTTGCTGCTTTATCTATCCGCACTAGCGATATAGTGTGAAAAATGCCTGCAGTTGTTGCCGATGCTCTCTGGAGCGCAGATGCAAAATCTTACCCCAACTCTGTGGTAGGATTTGCGTCATCCGGCGGACAAAAGTAGTGGGGAGATCTGGGCGCAGGCAACATGGAGGAAAAGTAAACATTGTTCATTTGCATATACTACCCACATTGAAATGATACAAAGCCGGTTGAAAAGCGGCAAAGTTCCTCTTTTAAGTCTTAAGTCCAATTCCTCCTTTCCTCCACTTCCCCTGGAGCATCACTTGGCCCCGCTCTGCAGCTTCTCTCAATCACACACTTGCCACTCGTCTGTCCTCCACAATACACGCTCATCCCTCCACTCCTCACCGCTTCCCGAAGGCCCATCACAGACCCTTAGCTCTGTCTCTCTTCCTCTTCCTTCTCCTCCCACCGCTACCTCTCAGAAAGTCTCCCTCCTGCCCACTCGCTGCTCGCAGACTTCCTCGCTTTTTATTTATTTAAGGTTTTTTTTCTTCCCTTTTCTCCTCTTCATCTTCCTCAGTGTCAGTGAGTCCTCTGCGGATCTAGAGTACCGTTGGCGCGTCTTATGGTCCCCTGTGTACGGCAGCACCGCCACAGCCCCTGTGATTCATCTTCTCCCCGCTAGTCACGTCCCACCTCTCTGAGTGGTGCCGTTTGTCTCTGTTTAGATAAGCGTGTTAATGCTTCCCCCGTCTGGCAAGCGCACCCCCAAGTCAACCCCATGCGCTGAAACCTTTAACCAGTAGTGGTCATGTCATAAGTCAAAAATCACACTTTGCTTTTAGCCTTTTGCATTTTCCCTTGTTGTTTTAGAGTAAGTGGTGTACTCCCCTCTTTTTGGAGATGGGTTGTAGGTAAAATATTAAGACCACTTCCGTGTAGGGATGTAACGATACCAAAAACTCACGGTACGATAATATCACGATTTAAAAAGTCCACGATACGATATCAATCACAATATTAAAAAAAAAAAGGAAGAAAATGATGACCTTTTATTTAATAACAATTTATTCTTACAAATGTCTTTCCTTTTAACTTAAAGTGCTTCTGCATTCCTTCTTTAATAAAATAAAAGTAGCCAGCCATGACCTAAGTATGTGCAAAAAATTGGCATGAATTGTCTTTGGCACAATGATTGATATGTACAAAAAAACAATGCAGGAGTCAGTAGCAATCCTTTTTATAAAATAAAATGTATTATTTCAGCAGCTGGATCTTGTAAACAAACAAGTCACACTCACAGTGGAACATCAGTGTTTGTGTAGTACCCCCTATGCTACTACCTACCTACTGACCGACCTACCTACCTAATAGGCTAGGCAGGCATTTATTTTAAAGTGCCAAAAACATAAAGTCAAGTGAAGTCAGACAGTCAGTCACAGACTGGAACAGGAACTTCCAATATATTATTGCAGCAGCTGGATCTTGTAAACAAACAAGTCTCACACACAAATGGCTTCTCATGTTTGATGTATTTCCCGTATTGTAGCTGACTGTCATCCAGCGGTATTTGCAAATTGTTTTGCGTTTGTCGGTTCCCTTTTCACCACTGTCATTTCTGGCGGGAAATGGGAAAACCGAAATGATGCCACACATCAGCTCTAAAAGTCGACGGAGCATCCGCAATCTCAAGTTCCAACTTTTCATTTTGCGCGTCGCCCTGTTCATCTACCTCATCAGCCATTTTCTCGCCTGTCTCTGAAGACGCTAGTTATCAGTGCTTGGCTTCCACGCAAAGGATGGCGGGAGTCTGTCTCATGATTGCGCCCTCTGCTGTTCAAAACAATAACCATTTTCGACAAGGAGAGATAGTAGAACCTAGCTATAAATAACCATGTAATATCCCGGTAGATTTCAAAGTCCCACGACGGCATTGAGACATTTTTTTATCTCGAAATTCGCGATTTACACTTTACACACCCACTTCCGTGGCTTGATTGCAGAGTGTCATAGACTCATGTTTTCTTAACCTGTTCTCTCAGTAATGGTAATGACTGTTTAGTCATTGTCTGTGCAGAAATCCAGTGTAGTGTGTATGGCTGATGAAAAGGTAGAATCTAAGTATGCCCCTTGAATCTAAGTATGTTTAGACTATTTCTTTATTTCTTATTTCCATACAGGATTAAACCATACAGACATATGGGCTGAATTGCAAATGAATGAATGACATCTCGGCACATTGATTCATTAATTCATTAAGACACTGGAATTAGCCATAGACTGCCTTATGCATGACGCAAATCTGCACTTCCCAGCTAATCAAGCTGATGGGCGTGGCATGGGCCAGTGTTGCTTACAAGTGCATGTAGAATCAGGCCTCAATTAATCTAAGCAGTACCATGACCAGTGTCCTCAATTTACACCGCCGTGTCCTAGATTAAGAGCCTATTTGTGTACGCGTGCCGCCTCGGGCACGCAGGAACAAACAGAAAAAAGCATTGCGCTCAAAGCAGCATTCATAATTTTTCACTCTCAAACCAGACCGGTATTCATAGCACCGGGGATGTGGCACGATCCTTTTGCTTACCTCCACAAACATATCCTCTCTCACTCTCTCTCTCTCACTCACTCTCTTCCCCCCTCTCGTCCGTTCACTCCAGGTGGTACCATGGCAAGCTGGACCGGACCATCGCCGAGGAGCGGCTGCGCCAGGCCAAGACGCCCGGCAGCTACCTCATCAGGGAGAGCGACCGCCGGCCCGGTTCCTTCGTCTTGTCCTTCCTCAGCATGACCGGGGTGGTCAACCATTTCAGGTGAGGTTAGAGCACACGGTACATGGTACGAAACCACATCAGTTATGTACATACAAATACAAATTGATTTCGCTGCCCCCCGTAGAGTTGGGAGGGCAAAGATTTTTTAAAACCGACTCGCGTAGTGTGGGGGCACTGAGACTAAGATCGGTGATTATGCTGGCAACAGCCAATGAGATTTGAGATCACGGAACGACCAATGGGGTATAAGGTCAAGAACAGCCAAAGGGATGTGAGGTCAAGAGGAAGAAAGGGGGAATGAACTGGGAGTGCAACTGCTGCAAGTTCTACAAACGTAGTCATAGTCACAGTCTTCCGTTTCCTGTCTATGCGATCCCGCGAGTTTTCAGAGAAGGCGTGGATAATGGGATAGTAGAGGCTTCATGTGTGTACCCCCGCATGTTCCCAGTCGCCTAGTGTGGACCACCGACCCCGGCGGCAAGGCGAGACTGATTGTCAAGACCAGTCGTGTAGTGTGTACTGCCGAAGTCGGCTCCGACTTTAAAAGTGGCCTAGTGGGCAGGAAGCTTCAGCCGCCATGTAGACGGCCTGGGCACAACTATGCGATTGTGTGTTTGTGCACGTGTGCGCCCAAGACCGCAGAGTGACGGAAGTAGCGTGGGTGGACCTGAAACGAGAGCTCGAGGACAGCAGCCTGGCAACAATGCCGTGTAGTATCTTATGACAGTGAAGTCAGTCAGACAGGACAGGCTGGGCCTCACAACCTGTCCACCCCCCCACTGGATGTATTATGTCCCATCAGACCCCATAGTGTACCTCTGTGGTGATAACATCAGTCCTGTAACTGTACGACTCGCTCTCTCACTCTCTTTATTTCTCGCTTTCTTGCCCTCGCCTCCACCCACCAACCGTCTCTCTCTTTCTCTGTCTCTCGCTCTCTTTCATTCTCTCACTCTCACTCGATGGTTTGAGAGTTAAAGGGATCAGCTTGACGCTGTCAGCAAGAGTCTGACTGGCTCCCTCTTGCCTGGACTAATAATAAAATGCCTGTAACAGTGCATTAGGGCCCCGACTCCAGTTACTCTATGGCTACGCATTAGGATTGTATTCTCAATTCTAAGCTCACTACGTCTCTTCATTAAACTGTGTCTACAGCTAATTATGCAACAACTACATCACTGGATCACGTTGGCCCTGTGTAGGAAAATGATAACTCTGCTGGGGGAGATAAGAGTCATTCTGTGGGTGAATTATATAAACATAGGGTTAACTCACACCTCAATACGGTTAATGTTGGTTAATGTCCGGAAATGGTAGTGTTAACTGTGTATCATTAGCTTCCATTAGCCCCCATCAAATATATCTACAGACTGACCAACCATTGGTCTACCGCAGGGGTAGGCAACCTTTTTGATATGAAGCACCATTTTTACATTTTCTTGTTAATCAGTGTGCCAACAACAATATCAACATTAATTATGACTCCACATCAAAATGTCACTATCCAACAGATCTGCAATTTTATTCCATCCATATAGCATAGCAACATAAACAAACATTTTTCTCCCAAAATCAGGACATTGTAATGATATATTAGCAGCAAATGTCAAAAAGGAAGAATTAAATGTAATTAACAGAAAAATATGAGCAGTATAGGCTACATTACAAGAAGACTGCCATCCTTAACATCCACATCTGAATCATTAACCCTACCAACCTTAGACCAATCTTAACAAATCAAAAAGGGAGAATTAAGTGCAAAAACAAAGAAAAATATGACTTTCAAAATTAACCTTCTTTAATGGCTTCTGTATTGTTCTGTGTGCCGATCACACCGACACATGTCGCTAGAAACGCGTCGCCAGCAAAACCATTGTTTGGCGCGCCTGACTCGCGCTCCTCTCCTGAGCCGCGCGTCGCGCAAACGAATGGCAATGGAACTCAGAGCTCAAACTGAGCCCTGCTCAGCCAGAAGTACTGCTGGAAGCGCAGTCATCCAGGCAGAGCTCATGGAAGAGATTGTATTCCCCATACTGCTTTTTTTTTTTATATCGTGAACCCAAACTCTCCGCTTTTTATTTTGTTTTTTTTCCTCCTCATCTAATAATAAAGCAAGGGCTCGACGTTTGCTCGAATCCATCTTTTCCCCGTTAATCGCTGATCACCCGGTAGCGCACGCAGCTCCACAGGCGCGCCACACGGTTTTTGCCAACGCGCTTTGCCGGCGTTTTTCATGTGGCCGCGCCTGTAGCATCGCGTCTCGGTGTGATCGGCCCTTTAGACTTGTGTAGAATCGATTTTATTTTGAAAAAAGTCCCACCGGAAGATTTATTGTTATTGTCGCCATGCCTACAGCGTGGGAATTCGACGCATGCGGATGAGAGGGAACTTAAAAAAATAAAAAATAAACACTCTTGCTTATTGCTCGCGTGCCATTGGTTAAGCTGCTGCGTGCCACTGCTGGCACGCGTGCCTTAGGTTGCCGACCCCTGGTCTACCGTCTTGGCTAACTGTTAAGCTTTCTTATAACAGGCAGCTAGCAAAAACATGCTAATGAATACCCTACCACCATGGGTCCACCCAACAGCACATCAGTAGAGAATTATGACCCTCTCTCCAATGGGAATTGGTACAGGCCTAAACATTTATTACACCATATTCATCATTCACGGCATACCGTCTAGTGGCCCTTAGCTGGACCGGGGAGGTGTAATTCGGCGGGGTAACTCTACACACTTATTTTTCAATTGATCTCGCGAAGCGGCCATTCGTCAAGTTACGTTTTGTTCACACGGTTGTTGATTCATCTTCTCCCACGTGAGCCTGTGCTTCTTCTGCAGCGCTGAATGAGCGTTGTGCGCTAACCGCTAGTTCATTTTATTGAATAATGAGGGCCGGAAACTTCCCGCCAGGTTGTGTGTAACAGTATGGCCGTTCTAACCAGTGTGTATGTGTGTGTGTGCTCAACAGGATAATCGCCATGTGTGGGGACTACTACATCGGAGGGCGGAGGTTCTCCTCCCTGTCGGACCTGATCGGCTACTACAGTTATGTGTCTTGTCTGCTGAAGGAGGAGAAGCTGCTATCGCCGGTGGCACCCCCGGAGGTGAGGCCGACTGTTCTGCCCCAAAATATACACAACCGGCAACAGGTTTGATGTCCAGAATGAGTCTAGGTGGGTTTTGTTTTGGGTTATTGTCCCCATGACAAATTCCCCCAGAAGTTGACGGAGAAGCAGAAAGGATATCTGGGAATGCCCCCAGATAACTCGAGGGCATTCCCAATCCTCTCTTTACCCAGTCGCCGTGTTCACGAGCGCTGGTTTTCACGTGCTCCCGTGTCTTCATTTGCCTCTCATCCTGTGCCTCCCAGCAGTGTGTTCAGTGCCGTTTAAGGCGAGGCTCCGTCTAATGCAAATGAGCAGCGTGGCACGTCAGATCCCCCAGAGGGAGGTGTTCCACACATGTAGGATAATTGGAGGAGCTTTGGATTAAAAAAAAAAAAAAAGGGGGGGGGGGGGGG
>OMKN01002303.1:10116-22565 GCA_900302345.1 Melanonus zugmayeri | reverse complement strand
TGTGTCTATATATGTGTGTGTGATATGTGTGTGTGTGTCTATATATGTGTGTGTGATATGTGTGTATGTCTATACATGTGTGTGTGATATGTGTGTATGTGATGTGTGTGATATGTGATGTGTGTATATGATATGTGTGTGTGTCTATATATGTGTGTGTGATATGTGTGTGTGTCTATATATGTGTGTGTGATATGTGTGTGTGTCTATATATGTGTGTGTGTGATATGTGTGTGTATGTCTATATATGTGTGTGTGATATGTGTGTATATGATGTGTGTGTATGTGTGTGTGTCTATATATGTGTGTGTGATATGTGTGTGTGTCTCCATGTGTTGCAGGACTCTGAGCAGAGGACCTTCATCTACATCAAAGGCTGTGTTCCTCAGTTTGAGAAGTGGCTTCAGGACAACCTGACGGTGGTGGCAGGGATCTTCATAGGAATAGCATTACTACAGGTGGGAACCTGACACTTCTAATAATCAGGTCCTTATGGTGGTTATACCATAATACCATCAGTAATTATGCCCTAATAATGGTCATATTGATTTATAATATCAGTATATTTAATTCAAATATCATAATAGGCGTAATAAGCATAATGACGCCTTAATAATGATAATATTGTTTTCATTCACAGATATTTGGGATCTGTCTAGCGCAGAATCTAGTGAGTGACATTGAAGCAGTCAGAGAAAGCTGGTAAGAACCTTTTCATTCTCCAAGACGCTACAAAACCCAATATTACACAACCTTTCTGTTTCCTAAGTCGAGCTTCTGTGACGCTTGTGTTTGTGTGCCGCAGTTTGTTCACCTAGCATTTAAGGAGGCATCTGAGGAGCTTACAGGCAGTACAAGGTAAGGGCTTACTCAACCAGCTGGGTCCAAGATGTACTTTATTCATCCAAGATGGGGAATTAGGGCGTCACATAAAATAAGAGAAAACATGAGAAAATGAGAGAAAATATGTCTTTATACACAATAAGAGAAGTAGAAATGTAGACGCAAAAATACATGTAAACAGACAGTTGAGGTAGGCGTTATTCACAGTAATAAACTACATTATTACTACACATTATTGATCTAAGTGACTTTAAAAGATGTTCTAGTTGTACAGTGAAATTATATGTACTTAAAATGTCTTCATTTCACAGATTTCACCAGTTGGACGCCAGCTATGGAAGGGATTTAAAACCGACGTTATATGGGCTATGTCCAGAATGAGCCACAATCCCATGTACATAATTATTTTGTAACAGTCCTACATGTAATCCCCTTTTGGAAGGAAGCACAATCTCTAAGAACTCAACCACAGACAAACACACATCCTCTGTATTATACGGCCAACGTATCACAAATGTAAGCAGCGGGTATGATTGTAAAGTTGCTATTCTGACGATGGGAGACGCCAAGCTTTACCATGCGTTGCGACGGGGGATATAAGGGGGCGGTACTTCCTGTGCGTAGGAATGATAACAGGAAAGGCTCGGGCTCGTCTTAGCGGTGGTGCTTTCGCTCTGTGACCTTTTCTAACGTCTCCCGGTTGAGTTTTGAGTGTGTTTGGTCGAACCGCTGAACCCGGGGGAGAGGGTTGTGTACAAACGTCAAGTGATTCTAGAAATGCACTGCATGCCTATCGTCTGTTGATTGGACATCGGCTCTCTTAACTGAGTTTCCTTAATGTCAAGTATTTTAAAAAAAAGTATTTGTAAGATAACTAGTATAGAGTGACATGGCTGATTAGTACTTTTAAAAACAGATCTTTTCTTTCATTATAACGGAACAAACCGAACTAGTATTAAGACTTTAGCTCTTTATGAACACTAATTCTAACTTTAAAAGCACCGTCAAGGGATACTTATCTACTAACAACCAGTGCTTGTATTGGGCTGGTACTCAGTGATACGGAGTACCGGCACGTCTCGTGTTTGTCCACCGTTGCTCATTACGCTTATCGGTGAAACTGGATTTTGTTGTCCCGGTTTTCACCACATGATGGGATGTGAGCTACAGAATGGTTTCCAATTCAAGCACTGCTAACAACCGCTGTTTAAAGTGATCAGAAAGTTCAAACATAAAGGCCTTTTGGACGACACCAGTAGTTGCGTTTAAACAAGCGAAACTGAACGCGTTCTCCTCTGTGTTATCTGCTATCGCCTCGTTCTCTCAACCAAGTGTACTTGGTAGCAAGGTGCTACATATAGATAGTTGTGTCTAGAGCTCATAGGAAAGAATAACTATTTAAATATTCTGTTGATGATAGATGCCACCTAAATGAAGCTTGAAGCACCTTATTTCATTTTAGGCGTAGTTTATAGTTTGTGGATCGTTTGCATAGTTTCAAACTGATGCAAAAGCGTCATCTAGATTGCATCCACCCAAATAAAACAGGCCTATACATTTATTTTGCCGTTTGAAACAGTTTGAAATTCAGAGGCACACTTTCCCCAAACACAGTTACTGACGCATCTTTGGTTAAAATACAACGTTGATCCTTTTCTTAATAAAAGATGTGTATTTTGGCCTCTCTCCTATATATGATGTACTGTATGTACAGTATTTCATTCAACTACCAACTTGAATTTATTCATTTATTTTGACTGTGATTTATTCATTTCTCTTGTCGTGTCATTGATCAGATCTGCCTGTGACTGTTTACCCGCATTCGATGTGTTTGTGCTTCTTCATTTTAAATGGGAAATGATCGGCAACTCGCCTCCATGCGTTTGACAAAGGCTTTGTTATTAAAATCCTAATATTGTTCCTTTTATTTGTAATGAATAGTATGTACTATAAGCTTTTCCACCAGCTCATTGAATACTAGCATAATGGAAAGTGCACTACCTCCATTTTGAAGCTACATGAGCTGAGAGGATCTTTTGTTTGTTAATTATTATTTTTGAACTAACAACACAATACAGAATATAAAGCATATAATTTAATACAAAAGCTATTACATCCTGAAACAATGAACCGACAAGGTATGCAGTAGTCTGCGGGACAGTGGTGTGGTTAGGGGTTCGACTCCCAGACCAAAGGTGCTGGGTTGGATCCCCGGTGTGCACCCTAACCCGTAAGCCTCACCCCTCCTTAATGACGCGTCTGAATCCACTGTCAATCACGTTGGATAAACGCGTGTGATCAATGGTGAACAGCAGTCTGTGCTATAGGGACGCTTTTCAAGTCATGAAGTCAGCACTGGGTCCGTCACACGAGCCTGACGGGATCGGTGGTGGTCTTCACGTTCTTCCTGACCGCCGTGCCATACGTGTGATGCTGCCATACTCCTGATTGTATTTTGTGTTCTGTTGCCATGGTTTCATGTGTGTCGCTAACCCATGTAAATAACCCTAGCTCTGAGTGGAAAGATGTAAATATATCTCAATAAATGTGGATCTTTCTATATAAAGAGGACTGATGCAGGGTGGTTTGTGCCTGTGGTGGATCTGTGGTTTATACGTCTGTATACATAAACACAATGTGACACTTAAATCAGATAACGTTGAGAAACATAATTATTATTATGTACTTACATTTGTATGTAGGTAACACAGGATATAGCCTACTCAGGTCTTATTATCAGTGTTTAGGTTCACAGTTCTCTTTGCTGTTGAGATAAATTGTGCTTAAAGTCTACATCACCAGTGGCTCTCATGCAGTAAACATGCATTCAGTCAAACAAACCATTTTGACTTTACTTTATTTAGGGCAGTGTTATAACCGTCCAATAACACAGGTTATAACGGACCAATAACATTAGCCTTGTTATAACGGACCAACAACATGAGGACAGGGTTATAATGGACCAATGAGACGAGAGAAGGCCTGACAGACCTAGAGAAGAAAACAGTATTCAGTCTAAAGTTTTGTGCTTGCTCAGCAGTACAGTCATCATCATATACTGTGTCACAGGGTACTTCCAGGGTTTTATCAGTGGGCGTTTAACAGACACATTGCAGTGAGAGATACCGCCGGTCTAATGGTGACCTGGAGCCAGCGATGGCTTCCTAACATCAGATGCTGATCAGCATGAGCTCTGTGGTGGCGGTGGTGGAGGAAGCCTCTGGTGATGATGACACACGTGAGATGATGTCACAGAGTGCTACGTTGTCTATTGCACCATCACGTGTAATAATTGTGTGGCACACACTTACGTGTCACTCTACTACTAGTTTAGCACACACACACACACACACACGCTGTCTGCAAGGTCATCAGCTATCAACTGATATCGACTGCACTTGGAAGAACACTACGTTTTCGCCCACTGTTTGTGTGTGTGTGTGTGTGTGTGTGCGTGTGCACGTGTGTGTGTGCGTGTGTGTGTGTGTGGTAGACACAATGCCAACTCAAAAATAATCGACCAATACTGACACCCACTGGCCGCTTCCAAAAGCGCATGGATCAATGTATCAATAAAGTGTTTATTTCATTGTATTAAACACAAGCTACAGTGTTTCTATCTCTAGTGTGAGGTCATGAGCAATGAGCACAACCAACCCTACACTCGTTCACACTTCACGCTGTGTCCTTTCTTTTTCAGCATTTCACAACTCTGATTAGTAAATGTACTGAGTAACTCATTAAACAATAATTACTGCCATCGCTAATGTGTCCTCTTCTCCACACATCCCCCTGTGTGTGTGTGTGTGTGTGTGTGTGTGTGTGTGTGTGTGTGTGTGTGTGTGTATGTATATATGTGTATGTATACTGTATGTATATATGTGTGTATGTATATATGTATGTGTGTATGTATATACATATACATATATGTATACATATATATGTGTATACATATATATATGTGTATAGTCCTATCTGAAAAGCATATTGAAGTGCATGTGATGGCAGTAAAGTCCGGGAGGAGCAGTACATGTAGTACTAGTAGTGCTTGGTGATGAGTGGGCCGGGGTTGATGATACTCCGGTGTAATTGATGGCTGCAACCAAACCCATCCAGCTCGGTTGATCAAACCCTTCATTTAAAACGGGAAGGCGTGAGAATTCACACGTTTCCATTCATACGCTGGGTTGGTTTACGCGTGACGTCACGTAGGCGCACCCCGGGGCGCTTCGCAGCACAGCCCCGGGTGTGTTGTCCGTGGGTGTAAAGCCGAATCGTGACCTTTCTCTCATTGTGTTACCTTAAAATATCGCTTGATTCATGCCCATGATGACGTGTTTCCACAGTAGACTACAAACCCCCCATTCATTCATCCCCGATTCCTCCTCTCGCCTCCAGAAATGAGGTCAAAGGTATCCAAAAACATACCTGGGTAAATATAACATTCATATTTACCTCGTATAACATTCATATTCACCTCGTATGGCTCATAGCCGCAATAACATCACCATTACTCGGTGCTGTTGTCAGTATAAACAGGGGGATAGAGTAAGTAGGCCTGGTCTACATTGAACGCGATCCCCTCCGCTTGATTAATCTAATCAATCGCTTCGATAGTGGACGAGCTCATTCATCAGGGTAAAACGTCTCTGAGCGTCGGATCCATCAATAGTCGACGTGGTCGTAAAAGTCTCCGCTCGTTAGTTAATGATTGGCTGCGGATCCGCACTTAGACCTTAGCGTGGAGTTTGGAGTCTGAACTCCCCTGATGATAAACCGGGATCACAAGCCCTGCTTTGCTCTCTTGTGTTGGCCTCCGTGCGCCAGACGCTGACTGTGAACCCCGTCCGGTGACAGAACACACTGCTGGTACTGTGCTTATACTACTATACTGTAGTACTATCCCAGAGTACTACTACTGCACCATGTTGAGACTCGTGGTGCTCCTGCTCTGCACAGCTTGCTTTGCTGCCCCCTCAGAGTCCAAGAGAGGTGAGTTCACTCTTGTTTATGAGTATTAGTGAGTATTAGTGAGTACAGTGAGTATTAGTGAGTCAGGATGTCTCTCAGAAGTGATTTTTTGGGGGATGTGTGGTGTTACCACTGAATGCTAAATGAAGACAGTGAGGCTATTGTTTGACTGACCAGGACTAAGATGCACTGAAAATCAAGGCTTGTGTGTCTGTCATCCATAGTGCCACCTCACAGACTTCTTGTAATAAAGACTTTAGGACTTTATAAAGTAACAACAACTTTATGTAATATTTAAGTTATCATATTGTAAAATACAGACACTGACAGAAGATCTGTATCTTTTACTAAATGTCAATCAGCATTATAATCATAATTAATTAAACAATGAATAGTACTAATTTAGCACTTAGTAAATCAGTTTTTCTTTTGTTTCATGTTGCTGTGATATGACCAGCAGGGCATTAACAAACATCCCAAATCAGTGGGCCTAGTGGGATCTCCCTGTGATTGAGGGATCTATCAGAGCGTGACACGTCAGTCCTGTAGCTCAAACCAAAAGTCACCGCTGAATGAATCCTCTTCCATGTGCTCTAGCGGCAGAGAAAATGTTATCTTTCCAGCGTAGGAACACGCCTCGCTCCACCATGGCTGGTTGTAAACCAGGCCCTGTCTGTATGGGCCCCTACATCACAGTGGATCTTATGAAATATATGAATCAAATAAACTACAGTGTACTACAACATATGTAGGCCTCTGTGTTATTCATACATTCAGTAATCTTACGATTCTTGTAATTATGAGTTTTAAAACAATCAAAGATCATGCATACAAAACGATTAAAACACCATTATGTTTCGGTTTAGATCACCTGGTTACAAATGTTGACACATAACTAATATATAAGTCAGTTTAAAAGGTCTAAAAGTACTTCAATTCCAGTGACTTTCTGCTCAGAAAGTCTCTCCTCGTCTCAGTCTCTTCTCTCCACATCTGCTCACGTTGTTGCTGCTGTTGTTCTGTGTTAACCTACAGATGTTGCTGCTGGGCCCAGGCTGGACCACGACCAGCTGTATAAATTCAGCTACAGGGCTGAGGTGCTGTTGGACCGGGCCAGGGGGTCCAAGCAGAGCAACACAGGGTATCGGATTACAAGCGACGTGTCCGTCAATCTGGTGTGGAGGGACCCGGGAAGTAAAGACGACCAGCTCATCCGGCTAGCGGTAGGTCAACACTGGGCTCAATGAAATAACATCGTTCATAGAGGATACCGGGTTTTTTTTTATCGGATTGATCGGAAATGGTCTTTGGACCGTTTTCTTTTTCTGTCAATGCTGATGGAAAATAAAGTCCATTTATGAAAGGTTCAGTATGCTTAGACTCTATACAAGATCAACAAACCTATATGAACAAATGTATTTGTACTGTACTACATTCACCCAATACATTAAACAGGGAGTAGGACATTTACATAAACTTTCCATAAACCGCATTAAAAAATGTAGGTTAAAACACATGATTTAAAATAATCACAGTGGTTTATGAAGCCTTTAACATCCGATCCCCTCCACCCATCAGATTTCCAACGTGGGGGTGGAGAACGCGGCCGATCGCTCCGCTAAGGACAACATCCTCCAGGGCTCCACTGCAGAAAGCCTGATGGGGAAGGGGCCCCTGGGAGCCCTCACCAGGCCCTTCATGGTCCACCTGAGGAACGGCAAGGTAGGAATTTAATGATTGTTTTTTAGTGTCTTTTAGTTGTGTTTTCTCATGCAAATGTCTTTGTGTTTTATCAATACTTTTTGTCGTGGGAAAAACAGACCAGGCAGACCTACAGTGTTTAAACCCAGACTTGTAAAACTGCTGACTGAAGAGTTTTTTTCTTGGTACTTAGTATATTTTTACACTAATTGTCTCTCATAGACAATAAACTGAGACAATAAACTCATAAACTGAGTATTATCTGAAACATTTTCATTTTCAGAATTCAGTAATCAGCTTTGTAAAGCTATGTCATCATAAGCAATAAAAAGAGGTTTATTTCAGCCAGTCTTTACCAAAATATAATTTTCAGAGTTCAAAGTTCAGACGTAGTATAAGTATGAGTCTTTATCTAGCGTGATAGTGTGATGATGTTGGCAAGGTAAATGCATCAGCACATCCACTCTGTGATCAAAGGTCACGGCGGAGGGTCACCTTTTAACAATGCTTCCTGTTTGGGTGTTTCGTGGAAGCGGAAGATAAGGCGTAGGCCTACCGTACACCAGGATCCCCACCCTACGTAGGCCGTGTTGTATAACCTTGTGTTCTCCTGAGATTGATTTGACTCAGACTCAACCTAAAAAGGGCTAAATAAGCAGGGCTT
Source organism: Melanonus zugmayeri (assembly GCA_900302345.1). Classification (NCBI taxonomy): domain Eukaryota; kingdom Metazoa; phylum Chordata; class Actinopteri; order Gadiformes; family Melanonidae; genus Melanonus; species Melanonus zugmayeri. Next base: position 14,386 of record OMKN01002303.1, on the reverse strand, counting down.
GATGTGTGTCCTGTAACCCTGTAAAGCCCTGTATTGTCAATCAATAGTTGATCAATATTAATGAATATGTAGCTCTTTTAGTTTTATTTCTTGACCAATTTCTGTTATATATATATATTTTTCATGATTACTGTCATTTTCCAGCGGGGACGGTCAAGCTGACACCCTGAGGAAGGTTAATACTGTTTGTGCTGCCTTAAGTACACAAGACGTTACTTTTTAAACCCATGTGTTGAAACGATTGAACGGTTAATTATTCTCTATTTTAAATCAGGTAAAAGCTTTTTACTCCTATCGAGGGGAAGCAGCGACTATCAAGAATTTAAAACGAGGGCTGGCTAGCTTACTGCAAGTCCAGCTCAACACCGGGAAGGTCCTTGAAGTAAGTCACCAAATTGAATCATATTCACAACCAAGCTGAAACAAATCACTGCATGGGACTGAAACTAAAACTAAGTGCCTGACGCCAACAGAACGATGTGTCCGGGAGGTGTATAGTTCAGTACCAAGCAACCAAGGAACAAGTGACCAGAACCAAACTCCTAGAGACCTGCAAGACCTCAGAGACCGGCTTCACCACGCACAGCCAGGTCAGTCAACGTCGCAAAAACCCCCCCGACCGACGTTTCCGAATCACGACTCACGATCAAGCGTCTGAATGCGTTTCCTGATTTCTGATTTTCCAGGTGTTGGGTGTGAACAAGAAGGCCAGTTCTGTTACTGTCTTCACGCTGAAGGACGGTTTTATCGAGTCAGCCGAGGCTGAAGAGGTCCACATACTGGCCCTCAACTCCCGCAGGTCCGCGGCCGCTAAAGTCATCTCCAGGTAAACGCACGGTTCGAGACGTTAAGGTTAAAGGGCCCATGGATATGGAAAGGCTTCTACTGGCTGATCAACCTCACACCTGTTGAGGTTGATCAGCCAATAGAAGCCATAGGGGCCAAATAAAATAGGGGACAAATAAAGATACAAAAATACAATATAATGTGTTTGCTTGAACTTTGTATTTTGTTGTTCCCCAGACAAAGCCTCACACTTGTGGGGAGCACAGCGGGTCCACTGAAGGTCGCCGGGAACGACGTTGCGAGCGTTGTAGCGTCGGTTGACGCTAAACTGGCTGCTATTGGTGTCATGGCTGAACAAGTCCAATCCCAATGCAAGGGCTGCCCAAAGGTGAGTGCATTATCATATCATACCATATATGATGTCATATTAATAATGATATAATATGATATGATATCATGCCATGTTACATCATATACCATATTATATACATCCCATTAGGTTCAATTATAATGTTGGGTTTATGATTATTGTTTACTACATTAGATAACATAATGGTTATGTTATCAGTAATTGCATTTTTAAATGTATGTCTAAATGTAACCAAACTTGACTAATCTAATCTGGACAACATTTGTCATTATAGCAAAATTATCAATGAGAAAATCATCTCTTTTCGATGTCTCTTCTCCTGTTCCCTCCGCTAGCTGTTTGAACACTGGCAGGCCAACAAGGGCCACTTTGAGCCCGAGGGGCTGTCGAAGGCCATGGCTCCCCGCAGCTTCCTGGTTCTCCTCCAGAGCATCAGGAAGGCTACCAAGGAGGAGATCCTCAAGGTGCTGAAGAGTGCCAGCAAGACCGCCCTGTAAGCATCTTAGTCCTCACCTCCACCTCACAGCTTCATTAGTTCCCCACACTGAGGAGATGCCTCTCTGTTTAACTGTCTGTCTGTTGTCTTACTGTCACAAATTACACACAAATACACACAGACACATCTATGCACTAGTTCTCATATTTCAATGTAAGCATTAGGACCCAGTGTTGCCATCCAGGTGAACCTTTGCTATCTCCACCTACTGAACTCCACCTTCCACACGCTTCCTCCAGCCCACAGGTGGTGGATGCCGTCACCTCCGCCCAGACGCCAGCCTCTCTAGACGCCATATTGAGCTTCCTCAACTTCACCGACGCCAAAGGCCTGGTGCTGCAGGAGAGGTTCCTGTACGCCTGTGGCTTTGCATCGCACCCCAACGAGAGAATGCTCCAGGCTCTAGTGGTTAGTACCTCATTCAGTACCATCTCCTGTATCTACTGACACAAGGGTACAACCAGCTTCCTGGAGGTAGAACCTTCTAGAGCAGGGGCTCCCAAACAAAGAAGAAATGTAGACGTGCATATATATTTTTGAAAATGTATTTTATAAAAATTCTTCACAGGACATCTACAAGGGGAAGATTGGCAGCAGTGAGATCAAGGAATCTGTTGTGATCATCATGGGAGCTCTGGTGAACAAGCTCTGTCACAAAGGAAGCTGCAACTCACCGGTAAGTCTGTTAAGACTGTGATCCTGTGTAGCTCAACTTGTAGAGCACGGCGTTAACCCTGCCAGGGTTAGGGGTTTGATTCCCATTGCGGGACAACCATTCTAGGAATGTATGCACTCAAAAGCGTCCACCAAATAGCACATATCGTTTAAGTCTAGATGTCTAGAAGAAGATATGTTTAATGATGAAGAGAACATTGAGGAAGACCACATTGTATCGCCATATTAAATACTAAATAAATAGCAATTATCTTGTGTGCCCTGCAGATAGTGGTGCAGGTGAAGAAGATCATCTTGGAGGGTCCTGAGAGCACTGAGGTGGAGGCGGAGGTCCAGATGTTCCTCCTAGCCCTGAAGAATTCCCTGCTCCCCCAAGCCATCCCCATCTTCACCAAATACGCAGAGTCTGAGGTCGGAGCCTACTGCACCATCTCTCTCAGCGCCCTGCAGAGATACGACGTCAAGCTCATCACCGACGAGGTAAATGAGATAATGATGATGACATGATGATGAAAGCGATAGTAGTGACGATTCCCTTTGAGTTTCTTTTGTATTTATTTAACCAGGAAAGGTCATAAAAGGTACAGACAGACATCAATATATGCAACAACAAAAACATTGACAAGGAATCTCAAAATTCTTCTATGGTTTAGCAAATTCCCCCAGAATGCAACTGTGCCATTCAATGCAACTTTATTTATTCAAGGTGAAACGCATGGTGAACCGGATTTACCACCAGAACCGACGCATTTATGAGAAGAATGTGAGAACCGCAGCCGCCGACGTCATTCTGAGCAGCAACCCGTCGTACGAACACGCCAAGAACCTGCTCCTGTCCATCGGGAGGCTGCCCCACGAGATGAACAAATACATGGTCTCCAAGATCCAGGACATCCTCCGCTTTGAGCTGCCAGCCAGGTATTCCATGGTTTATTGTTGTGAAATATCATGCGTAGAAGAACGAGGAGCCCCCTCCACCACCACCATTCTGTAAATGGTTAATATGTCTATAACATTATCGCTTTACATTCATTTTCTGTATTTTTCTTCTTTTAGCAAAGTTGTACGGCAAGCAATGAAGGACATGATTGCTCATAACTATGACCGTTTCGCCAAGGTGGGCTCATCCTCTGCGTACTCAGGCTTCATGGCAAGTAAGTGAAGGATCTCATTTTTACCTGATCTAATTTCCCAAACTAATTAAATACAATTATTTTATTAGATTTAATTAGAGTCAATGTTTTGTTGTAGTATTTGATATAAAATAAAACCCCAACGTTCTTCAGAAACGGCTGACGTCGCGTCGACGTACTGTCTGGACATCCTGTACTCCGGCTCCGGCATCTTGCGGAGGAGCAACATGAATATCTATGGCGCCAGCAACGGAGCCACGCTTCACGGACTCCAGGTGACGTAACCACGGCGCTACATTAAAAAGAAAAACCTGAGGGACAGCAGTGCCCTCTCTGGTGGCTTACTGTTAGACACGATGGACATGATTGCGTATTAGGGTGCTAATCAAAAATAATTGGTAGGGACAATCAAAAATGATTGGTAGGGACATTTCAGCAGGTGCTTGATATTGGTAGGGACATGGCCCTACCGTCCCTACCCAAACCTACGCCCATGCAAAGTACAAAACCAATATACGTTCAATCCATCTAGTGTTCTGGTCGAAAGATAGCTCATTGATTGTTGTCCATGTCAGTTTATATTTGTTTTCTAGTTCACTAGATCAATTGTTGTCCGTCTTTGTTTTCATTGATATGCCCAGCAACAGTATAGGAGTCTTTTAAACATAGTGAAGTGAGAAAAGCACAAGAAGTATCTTCCAGAAGCAATGCAATAATGACTTTAATGAATGATTTTCCATGATCAGGTGGCCATTGAGGCCCAGGGTCTGGAGACTCTGATCGCAGCCACGCCCGACGAGGGGGAGCAGG
>OMKN01002261.1:2595-12816 GCA_900302345.1 Melanonus zugmayeri | reverse complement strand
AGATACTTGATTTGCTGTATGCTCTTGGGTAACTAACCCTAACTCAACTGTACATGTTAGGATCTAATGTGAACATGTTTGCTCTGCCCTGGTCAAGGTGGCCTTGAAACCGGGTCACAGTCTGATGGACTGGATCCGTTTTGCCAAGAGTGGGAGAGACCTAACGGGGCTGAGAGGCCGCTTGATAGAGGTCACCGAGGAGGAGCTGAAGAAACACAGCAAAAGAGATGACTGCTGGACATGCATACGAGGTGACTGCTGGACAACTGTTGTCCATTTCAAAAGGGGACGAACATGGGGTGATGTAGTTCTAGTTCAGCAGAGTATGATATCTCATGGCTATTTTAACTTTAGTGCATGCGTTTGTTGTCCCTAATTATGGGTTACTCACTTGTGAAATGTGTATACTGGCAGTTTAACAGCCTTTGCCACTTTGTCATCACGAATATGTATAATCTCCAGTTAGTTAAGATGTCTTAACATGTCTACACGATTTACAGTTGTGCTATAAGAATTTAGTTTAATTGATGATGCTGATAATATGAATTGATGACATATCTATATCAAACGGCATTCTCATTGGTTGTTCCTCATGGTTCAAGGCCTGGTGTACAACGTGACGCCCTACATGGACTACCATCCAGGTGGAGGGGAGGAGCTGTTGAAGGCTGCAGGGATAGATGGCACTGAACTCTTTGATCAGGTAGGCGTGCATTGGGGTGTGTGATATGACAATATCAGATCATGAACGATTCAAATGTCTCCACGATCTGCCTTTATAGAGGATTGGGGGGATCGTGATACAGTGATTCTGCACATTCCATCAGTTGTGTTGCTATTGAATTAGTTTAGACGGCACGGCGCCATAAGCCTACTGCATGCAGCGTTGTAGGGGGCATCCACTACCCGCTACGAATCCAACGTAGGTGAGTGCGTCAAGGTGCATTCACTTGAGTCGCGCACGGTGTCCGACCGCGTCTCAAGTGAACACACCACAGTCACTCTACCAAAACAAACTACACTGGATTCATACCAGTGGCCACTACATGCAGGCATACCGCGTTGTCATCATTTAAAATTATACTTAAATCGCAATGTATTGGTGCTTCACACAAATGGAAACACACACTTGGGAAAAAAAATAAATAATAATAATAATAAATTCTACGTCTGTTTGCCATAGTGACAAACAAACTACCCTTCAGCTAACAATGCAGCCAACAACTAACGTCATTACTTAAAAATCGCCGACATTATATTGCAGTTCTCAAAGAAGAATGTTATAAATTACGTGATGTACCAAACCTATATACTTGGACCAACAACAAACTAGGACCAAAAACGTAACTGTAGCAAACGCCTTGCACAAGCCACTCACAGTGGCTTGTGCAGGGCTCCTCCGGAGGATAGGACAGGGGTGGATGTTGGAAACCAGTTTATTGTAAGGATGAACAATGGTTTTGTTGGCAGAGCAGGTGGTAGCTAGCTGACATGTTAGCAACTCTGTCCCGAGTGTGTGGGGATGGCTGGTTTAACCCGTGGGCTTGATTGCTAGATTGTGCAGCGTCACCCAGCCCCAGAGCCCAATCAGTCTGACTCAGGCCAGGTGAGCCTGCTTAAACAAGCCACACACACACTCCACATACCCCCCTCCACACCAATTTTAGGCTGGAGAAAGCCGAAACCTATCCCCCCCCCAATCCAAAAAAACACAACTATAAACTGGACTCTTACAGGGTTACCACACCTAAAATACAATTAAAAAACAACAACCCCATTGTCCCCACACCTCCCCAGGGTGACCCGCCAACCCCACCCTCCCCCTCTTTCCTGGAGACCAGGGGCCTGGGGCTGCTGCCTTTACTGGCAGAGGTGTCGGCGGACTTGGCCATTGCAGGGCTGTCTGGATGGGCTGGGAGGAGGCTCGACAGCTGGGCCACGGCGGTACCTCTTTGGGCTGCTTGTTGACGGCGGTTGCCGCGCTGCATGGTCCAATGAGTCCCACCGATGACCGTCGCTGCCACCAGGGAAAGGCTGGTGCTGGGAGGTAGTCCATGACACTTCCTGGGTCAGAGAGGTCCCTGTTCAGGTGCCAAACTGTGGCAGATCCAAGCTCTCCCACTGGGTTGAAGACGGCAAGGACACTGATGGCGGGTTAAGAGTCTTTATTGAAGAACAAAAAGCTGACACCAAGTGCCTCCGACTTCAACGGCGCATAAGACACAAAGTAAAACGAATGGATCATGCAAGGATCTATCTGGCAATATCTGGGATTGCTCGCGTAGTGTCCAGGATCCGGGAGGCTGAATGTTCTCTGATCATGTTCTTTTAGGTTTTGTTTCCTAGTTTATATTTTCCTAAATAATTCCTTTTATTCAGGAACATTTGTTTGGTTGAACTGTTCAGTAACTTGCAAAATAGTCAAATATGAAAAAGAATCGTGATAATATAATTGACTGATGGACAGTTAAAGGTGCTGTAGGTAAAATGCAAGAGCTATTTATTTGAGTGTAATTGGGTAGAAATGGCACAGCCATCCATCTGCTATTGGTGAGTGAAATGCTCTGTGAGCATGTTTTGAGTTGACTGCACCTGCCTCTGTATGAGACCATTTAGTTTAAAAATTGGATTACAATTCTGAAAGATAATGATACAGACGAGAGAGCTGTCGGGTTGTAATGGACTACTTCGCTCATAAGGAACGGAATGGTTCTCTTTGTGTCTTTGGCCTTGTATGTGGAATGTGTTTGACGTGATCCAACAAGCGGTTCCTCATGTTGACGCGGGGTATTTGTGCGTGAGATGATTTTAGATGAGAATTGAATAAATGCGTGTGTTCTTATTTCACAGGTCCATCGGTGGGTAAACTACGAATCTATGCTGAAAGAGTGCCTAGTGGGCAGGATGGCCACCAAACCCATTGCTGTCAAAGGTACACGCACACACACACACACACACACACACACACACACACACTAGCAATCTAGGGGTGTGCAACAGGGCCACTATTTAGTTGTATATCTCTAGCTAAACTATGGGGTGTCGGCTTAGTGGTACTTACATGTACGTTTACCTCGTCTTTTACCAGCTCTGCCTCTGAAGAAGGACATTGGCTCCAACCTGAATGGTACAGCGCCCCCCTGACCTCGCCTTGCACAGATCAACAGTGTGCTCTCTTTCTTATAATGCTCTATCCCATTGATCACCTCATACTTCTCATCTTCCTCTTTTGGTCAGGTCTCGCTCCTCCTCTTCCTCCACCACCACCACCGATGGCTTCACCCACCTCTCCGTCTTCTATGACGCTGCACCCGACAGGATTTGCCCCTCCTTCAGAAAAGGACTCTCGACCACGGTAAAAGCTCTCCTGTGTTGGCCTGAACATCCCTTTACGTTCTCTGCCATTCGGTGTTGGAGGTCGCCGTTAATCTGCTGCCATTGAGAAAGATTTAAATCAGCAATGTTAGTGACGGTGTGTTCTCTTCCCTCAAGTGTTTTCCTTGTTCCCTAGGTACGACTGGTTCCAGACGGATTCCACTGTTAATATTGTTGTTTACACCAAGAGAAAGGTAACCGATGTGATGCTTACTTGCCGTGTGCCCTTCTGGTTTATAAAATGTTGCGTTTGCATTTTTGGGTTAATTGCAAAAATCCATGCCCAGGAATGAAATATGATGTGAAAATAATGAATGATTATGACTATCAAGAATGTTATTATAGTACTTTTTGAGCCGTCTGTCGTCTTGATGTTAAAGTGCACTCCAGAGGTTTGGATGGGCATGTGTATCAAACTAATAGGATGCCGAAGCACAATAATGAATAAATATGAAATTATAATATGACTAATGAATAATACATCCCATGTCTTCATTGGGTAGTTTGCAAATTGAAACCCAATTACACCTCAATGAGCTCAGGCTTAAGAACATAACAGAGGAGTATAATTATTTTTGTTAGTATTGTACCATTTCTTGACCAACCAATGTCAAAAAAACATCCACTGAAAATGCTTCATCCACTCTTCAAGTCTGACAAATGGCTCTACACCAGCTTTTCTCAAATGTTCTTAAGCCAGAGCCCAGTAGTGCTTGACCGACAGACTCTGGGGCCCACTGAGCCCTGCGTAAATAAGACGCAATATACAGTATATACATAAGTTGAATTGCACAAATGGACATTAATGTCAAAATGAAGTGTGTGTCAGTTTTCAATCCGTTTTTCAGCGTGATGTGAAATGTGATTTGTTGACCGCAAATTCTGTGGTCTGATGAGTATTTGGCTCACGTATCAATGGTCAATAATATTATCTAACAATTTTTTGGAGTGCAGCCCAGCCCACTCGATGCATGCTTTGAGAAACACTGCTCTAACCATGAGCTGAATGCTTAAACATGGTCATTCATATTGGCCACTCACTCACTCACTCACTCACACTCTCTTCAGATTCCCAGCTCGGGCTGTACCACCATCGACATGCAGGGCGGCGTCTTACGACTGGAGGCCCTGCTGGGAAAGATGTCTTACATGCTTCATTTACGTGAGTTCAGAAGAGTTTGATTACATCACGTTTGTTTCGGATGCAATGGTCTCTGATGAGACACATAGAAACGGTAATCTGCAGTTTTCTAGTCTTATCTATTGAATGTGTTTTAATAACACAATTTTTATTACTTTCATTAGACTTTGTATGTGGATTGGATTTTTGTTTTATCACCAAAATTGTACGCAATTAACTTTTTGATTCCCCTTTTTCATGTTTTTTTTAGGGCTAACTGAAGAGGTAGAGGGAAGTGTTGCAGGCAAGTACAACATAAAATGCCTACTTGAATCATTCTCTAGTTTCTCTCATTCACTCTAACCCCTAATCAATATTTTGTTGTTTTGTTTGTGTCGGAGCAGTCCAGACAGCGGGTTCTGTGGGGAAGGTCCAGTTGAGCATACCCAAGCAGACCAAGGGGACATGGGTCAGTCTGGGTCAGCCTCTGGAGCTCCATAACAGCTTCCTGCGTCAGACAGACCGAGGTGAGACAGAGAATAACTCAACTCACCCCCTGTGTGCTTTACATACCGTGTACATGTTTGCATGCATGTGTGTTATGCTTCCTTATATATTATAGACACACTTTATGAATGCTGCATATATGTCAATAATCTATCGAACTAAACATGATTTTTGCCGTTCCATGCAGCACTCCACTACAGGGATTGTGTGTTGGTGTCAAAGACGGAGGTGAACCACAACGCCTATGTGTTCAGATTGCAACTCCGCTGTGGGACCGTCATGCACGTGCCCATTGGGAAACACGTCTACCTCAAAACCCAGATCCAAGGTACGCGTGTGGAGGGCGAGAGACGTACCATCTGATCATGTGATATGGTATTAGAATGCTAGCGAGGCCCCGCAAATGTCAATAGGATTCAGAGACCCCCTTTACACCTCGCACTAACGTGTGTTTTGGATGTCACAGTAAAATCTCTGTTTAGAAGTGCGTCCTGCTCTACAACAGTAACATGCAGGTCAAACACTGCGTGACCAGCCGAGCTCCGGTGTGGGTGTAACGCACATGGACTGCATAAAATACAGATTAAAACTGACTTTCGATATTTGTAAATTAGTGGATCTATCGTGGACATAAAAAAAAACAAAAAAAACCTCCTACAAAACGAGTACTCGAGTACTCGCTGAGATTTGGACCATGTATTCTATTATAATCTTTGGGTATTTCTTGTATCCCTAGTCCAGAATGCGTCCAGACCACCTGCTGATGTGGTTTGACAGATCCGATCACCAATGCTTCGAGGTGCATTTACACCTGGATTTTGATGCATTTTGGCAAAATATCCAATTAATATCCGTTTGACCAAAAACACTTGTTAACGCCAGGTGTGAAAGGGGTCTGACATTCAGAGTTAATTGTGTTGTGCTTTACCATCACCAAAAAAACCCTGCAGACTGATGTTATGTGCCTCTCCTTCATTATCTTATCATTATCTACTACAATGTTGGTAATGATATCTGCTGAATATGACTTGATCGTGATGGGGTATGGGTTAAGGAACTGATCTGAACGAACCACATGCATGAATGACACGGTAGTCCTTGTTCTCCAGATGCTGAGGTGGTGAAGCCGTACACTCCGGTGGAGCAGTCCCTGGTCCCAGTGGACCGGGCCTCCCCAGACCAGACGCACGGCTCAGACCTCTTCCTCATGATCAAAATCTACCCCGATGGACTCTTCACCCCGCACCTCAACACACTGCACATCGGTAGTGTGTGTGTGTGTGTGTGTGTGTGTGTCATACCATTTTCTTCTGGATGACAGCATCTTGTACTTCGTATGTCGGTGTAGTATGTTCAAGTGAGAATGCCGTTTGCAAAAAAGTAATTATTTTCTGGTGATGAGGACAGGTCGACTTGAGCTTACCTGCCATATCTGTTATGTATTGCATGTGTCAGTTATTTAGATGGGTTTTCAATGTAGCATGCTAATGTACAACATTTCCTCTATGCACAAATTAGATAGAATAGAATCATTAAAATCCTTGTAAGAGTCAGCGATGGATTTAAAAAAAAAAAACCTTTTGTATCTGTTGAGCCATTATCTAAATGAGGTTGATTATGAACCTAATTTATCACCCACATTCTGACAGTCAAATAAAAGCAAAAGGCTACCAGCGCTACAATGTCAAACAGGGTCAAAGTAAGTAGAGAGACTATTAATAAACGAGGCAGCTGAATACTTTATAATAACGCAATGAAGACCATTTAAAAGACATCACAACACCATTAAAGACATTCTGCTGTCCTTATCTCTCTGAAGGCGATCACAACTGAAGACTTTGAGAGAGAGGGAGAAAGAGGGAGAGAGATGCTTATGCCAGGGAAGAGGTGGAGTTGGGAGATATCCAGTCGTGAGATAATGGTGGAATAAGCAATTATAAATAATTGCAATGGGAGAGGACTAGTTTACTTTTTCTGTAAATCAATGAAATAAGACGGGTCAGGTCAGTTTATTTATAGAGCACATTTAAAAACAACCAGGGTTGACTGTACAGCTTAGGACATTGCTTGCTCAAAATAGTCTCTCTCATTTAAAATTCCATGTGAAAAAAAAAGGCTTTCAGAAGGAATTTAAATAGGCAGGGAGTCTTAAATAACTTGGATGATGGTTCATAAACCCGGCATCAGTGTGTGTGCATCAATGTGTTGTTTGTAATCATGTTTGTTGTCTGTTGCCTAGGTGACCATCTGTTGGTCAGTGGTCCAACGGGTCCCTTCAGTCTCCGCGCCCTCCGTGATGTCACCCACCTCTACCTATTAGCTGCCGGCACCGGGTTCACGCCCATGGCTCGGCTCATTCAACTGTCTCTACAGGACTTTGGAACCATCAAGTATGGGGACGTGTGTGTGTGTGTGCGTGCATGCATGCGTGTGTGCGTGTGTGTGTCACACACGGATCCTTTTATACCATGGTCCGGTTGAATACTCAATTGTGATTGGCTGCAGGGTGTCCATTAATTCCTGATAATGGACACCGTTCTGTCTCCCGTTGCCAAGTCGTATCTAAGGGTCGTCCTATTGGCTGGAGTCGTAAACATCTGTTTGCATTGCGTAGACGTCTATGGGTGTGAATGATTGGGTTCCAGGTGTTAGAAACGGGTGTTTCCAGGGAACCAGATAAAGTTTTTATTTTTAGACTAAATTGCCCCAAAATATAACGCGGAGGCCAGAATGGAACAAAAGGCCGGGTTGCCTCCGCGAAGTGGACGATAATGGACCTCGTCAGCCATTATCCCTTACTTATACTACACCGAGCTACTTTGTGTTTGGTAAACACGCTCCTCTACATTTTCTTTTGTTCGTACTAACGTGATGGTCTATCTTTCTTCCTCAGGAAAACCAAGCTGCTGTTTTTCAACCGGCAAGAGAAAGACATCTTGTGGCGCTCTGAGCTAGATGAGCTGGCAGCTAGAGATGAGAGGTGCCATGACAAGTCTGTTGGTTGTAGTTTAGTGTTTGTTTGTGTTTTAGTTTTTTTGTTCTCCTATTCCATCCTCAGGCCTCCATTTTAATGACCCGTTTTAGGGATGCACCATAATGAGTTTTCTTTTTTTCAACCGGCACGATAACCGATCAGTTAATAACTTGTAGTTTGTGACCAACCAACCCACATCGTGACATGATGTCATGTGTTACAAATAGAATCATGCTGTCGTCCTCGGAGACTCTGGAAACACGTCCAAACCGGCAATGACATGTTTGCTGTTTTGCTCCCTAATCTACTACGCCCACACCGCCTGGCTCTACTCAGATCTAATCTACTACGCCCACACCGCCTAGCTGTACTCAGGTCTAATCTACTACGCCCACACCGCCTGGCTCTACTCGGGTCTAATCTACTACGCCCACACCGCCTGGCTCTACTCGGGTCTAATCTACTACGCCCACACCGCCTGTCTCTACTCGGGTCTAATCTACGCCCACACCGCCTGGCTCTACTCGGGTCTAATCTGCTACGCCCACACCGCGTCGCTCTACTCGGGTGCAGAAGTCTGACGTCATGAGCGCTTGTTAAGCCGTATGGTGAAGCCAATGGAAGCAATATTGGCTTCCAATTATCAGCTCTATTTGTCGGCTATAATTTAATAATAATACAATAATAATGATAATAATAATAATACAAATGTCCCATTATTGGCCGATAATTTATTGGACCCGATATATCTGACTCGTTTTCTTTGACCTTGTGCAAAAGCAGAAAGAAAAATGTTTCCAAAATGTCCGCTCTGCCCACTGCCTGCTTTTCATCCTCTCTGGATCCATGTCATGTTGGAAACACTGTGGTTTTCAGCGCTGGTTTGGGTTCAGTTGGATTCATGTTGCTCTGTTCTGTCCAGGTTCCAGGTGCAGTATGTGCTGTCTGAGCCGTGTGATGGCTGGACGGGCCAGAAGGGGCCGGTGGAGCGGTCCATGCTGAAGGACTTCCTCAGTCGGCCCGAGGGCTCAAAATGCTATGCGTGCGTGTGTGGACCCACAGCCTTTACAGAGCTCACAGAAGGGTGAGTGGTACCAGCTGTAAAGGTGCCGTGTGTACAATTCAGTGGCATCTAGTGGAACGGACTTGGCAGAAATGGTGTCTAATCCCTCTCCCTCAGACCTCAAAACACGCCTCAAAACTCACCTGTTTACAGCATCTTTCCCCTGATCTGTCTCTGTCCTCTGGCTTGGTTTCCCCTGTTTGTGCTCCCTGTCTGCTCTCTACTATTTTTGTCTCATGTTTTGCCCTGTGAAGCATCTTTGAGTTTGGAAAAGCGCTATAGAAGATCAATATATTATTTTTTATTTTGAAAATAAGAATCGTGTTTTCGTTACCTTAGAATGAGCCCTTTATATCTACATAGGAAGCAGGTCCTCTTCAACGGAGCCCGCCATGTTGCACCGCCATGTTTCTACAGTAGCCCAGAACGGACAAACGGCTCTAGAGAGGACATGTTTTTAATTTGCTATCTTACTTGTAAGCTATGACCTATAGTTTTACAGACTAAATAACTAAATACAATTTATGAATCTATCAAGCAACCTTGTCGCTTGACACTTGGATACTCAATGCTGTCGTAAACAATGACATTTTGGAAGTACTTACTGGCACCTTACAGGTCACCGTAGCTTCTCCTGCGTCATAGGTGAGGGACGGATATTTAGTTGGTTGCAATCTGCAACCTCACCGCTAGATGCCACTAAATCCTACACACTGCACCGTTTAAGGAGAAGCCCCACGTTGTTCAGCGTTCAATGGACTCTTCAATGGTAGGGACAATGTTTCTCTCCTGAAGTCTGGTCTGTGGAGTCGCCATAATGACTACGATCCAACAGGACTCTTTGGCCGTTTTCGAAATGCCATACTAAGTACTAAATACTACACATTACATACTACCTACTGCATACTGAATGAACGTTTCAGTACGTAGTCTGTTCACACTGAAGTGTGCAGCCAATATCCCAGAATGCATTTCACCAGCCGGCAGCGATAGCGGGATTTTAAAGCAGGCTGAAAACTGTTATGTTCGCTCTAGGGGCTGTTAATATGTCACCTATATGGCACCTTAACGCTGGTTGCCATACGCCATTAAACCGAACGAAGAAGAAGACACAGCGCGTTGCATTGTGGGATAGAAGTAAGCGAGAAGACTGGTCGGATGCATACTGGAGATTTTGTCCGA
>OMKN01002254.1:2547-12613 GCA_900302345.1 Melanonus zugmayeri | reverse complement strand
GTTGGTGGGTACTATCGCGACACGCATTTAGTGCGGGTGTGTGTGTGTGTGTGTGTGTGTGTGTGTGTGTGTGTGTGTGTGTGTGTGTGTACGTGTGTGTACGTGTACGTGTGTACGTGTACATGTTGGCTTATAGTAATTTAATTGTAAGTACTTGTAATATTTATAAACTTTCCTCACCCCAGAAATCATACAACATATGTATGGTATGTAGGTATGACATATCATATATACTTTCTCTCGCTGCTATGAAAAGTTGAAAACAGACCTAGTTGAAATTGTGTGTATTGTGCATTTGCAGTTGTATCTTGTCTCGTGTTCTGCTGTATTGTATTAATAATAATATGGTGTTATTATTATTGTATCATTATTTTGGTTCCCTGATGAGCTCAATGGATTACTATTTACTTATGTAGTTTGTCGCTTGTATCCAAGTCACTTACAGTGAATTTGGATAATTAACAACCAGGTAAGGCATCTTGCTCAAGGATGTCTACAGGTAGACTGTGGTCATTGGGGTTTGAACCCACAACCTTTCAGCTGTGAGTGAAACACACTAACCACTAAGCTAAACATTTATGCATTGTAAAAACTTTTCTTCTCTAAAGATTTCGTTTTTTATGCCCATTTTAACTTTAATATGTATCCCAAATGACACCTTAACGTTAAGCTGCATCACACTTTGCTCCGCTCTAACCCCATACAGGTTTCAGTCGCAAGGAGTTTCGCGGGAAGCTGGCCATCGCCATCACGGCCAACTTTGTGAACAGGAACACCACGGCAGAAGCCAGCGTGGAGGAGATCAGCGGTGTGGCCTTCATATTCAACCAGAAGTTCTTCCTGGAGCTCAAAGAGGAAACGGGTGAGTTTATAAACCTAAAACTGAAATGCATAATAACACTATAGGTCGGGACCAATAACAAAAAGCTCTGCAGTTCCTAAAAACAGTAGGCCTATGCATATATGAAGCAAATAACTGGGTTACGGGTTACGGTCGGGCTGTTGAAGCACTGCCGTGACTCACCTCTATTATTATGGGCTTCTTTTGTCTTCACAGGGATTGACTTGGAGAATATAGTTTACTACAAAGACAACACCCACTACTTTGTCATGACTGCTAAGAAGCAAAGCCTGCTGGACAAAGGTGTCATCATAAACGTGAGTTTCACTTTTCTTTTCTTTTTTTAGTTGTGCACCCAATACACAAATGCACAATTAGCCATAATACTGTTTAACAATGTAACAAATGTAAGCCGTCAACATATCATCCCCATACAGATTATCTATTGGCTCAATGTGTTTGAATTAGTTTTTGTTTGCCCCTTGAGTTAGCATAGTTTATGTCCTTTTTGTTCAAAACTCAACCTGCCTCTGTGTCTGCATGTGGGTCCCAACTCTGAACTCAGATTCAGTCCAAGTGTCATTGGACAGACATGTGTGACGTGTGTGCGTGTGCGATATTAAAAGTGAGTGCCGGGGCATTGCATTACATGCTTTGTCAACAAGTGATGGGGTCCATGGGGGATGCTAATTAAATGGGTCTCTAATTGTTTGTGCCCCCCCTCCATCTGCTACCTTCCTCTCTCTCACACACACACACGCACACACACACGTATACTATCAGGAGTTGTCAGGAGTTGCCTCACCACAGGGACCCATGGCCTTTACAGAGATTAGAGGGGATAAATTATTATTATGCCATGGGGACACTGCCTGGATCATATTAAGATGACTCCAAGCATCTGCCAGGCTTATCATCTGGATAGATACACACACACACACACACTATCATGTTCAGTGAACTACATAAACATTCACATGCATACGCACACAGATTTTCATTGTGTGCGTATGCAAAATATTCACTATTGCCTCAGCGGTGTATATGCAGGCAGGCTGGTTTTACAAGTTATTGATATGTCCAGTGAAAATTGTTGTGCACCAGTCAATCAAAAAAATTAATATGGCGCGTAATCCCAGATCAAATGTATGTTGAAAGTCCTTGAATATTGTCTTCTATGTTTGTAATGTATATGTATGTATGTATCTTTGTTTTTATCTTTTTTGTTGCAAATAGAGCTGCTGTGATGCAAGAAGAATTTCAGACTTGTCTTGAAAAAGTATTATTGTATCGTATAATGGCTTAACAATATTTGCATTCATTCATTTTTTTTGCTTGAGCAGTGTAAATGATTCATGAATATATTTTCTATTGCATAGTTCTGTGAACCCATTTGATCTCAAAGACCGGCGTTCCGCATATCTTTAGTTCCCGCAGTCAACTTTAAGACATCAATAAGTTGTGATGAGTTGTTGGTCAGCCATCTACGGTGTTTTTACCGCAGGATTTAATGGAGACGGAGCGACTGCTCCACAGCAACAACATCGACCACGAGAAGCTGCGCTCTTACGCCCGCGAGGCGGCCGACTTCGGCACCAACTACCAGCTGCCGTCGCTGGACTACGCGCTCAACTACTACGGCCAGCCCGACGTGACCATGTTCGACTTCACCTCCATGTACGCATCGGAGAACGCCGCGCTGGTCCGGGAGAAGCACGGTCGCCAGCTGCTGGTGGCGCTGGTTGGCGACAGTCTGCTAGAGGTACTGTATGAGTGTGGGATCAAATATATCATAACTTAGGATAACCCAAAGTCTGTAAATGTGTGGGTTTTTGTTCCAAGAAGAACAAGCCTGACCAGTAGCTATTCTCACGTCATGTCTTGCTCTCTGCCCATAGCCCTTCTGGCCCATGGGCACCGGCTGTGCCCGGGGCTTCCTGGCTGCCTTCGATACAGCCTGGATGGTGAGGGGCTGGACCCAGGGCCGGAGCCCTCTGGACATACTGGCTGAGAGGTGTGTGTTTAGTGTCTGTGGCGGATTTGGGGACCGTCGTAGAACACGTCACTCTCTTAAGTTGTAAATTGGGTCATTTGCAAGACCCATAGTTGGTGCCACATTCTGCTAATAGATTTTGGAAGAACGACATGGATGCTGACAATCCAATATTAGATTACCACACGCATATTATAAATGACCTACGCATACCGGCCCTAGAGCATTCCTCCCCCGTCCGGTTCATGTGTTTTGTTACGCCATGTTATTTATCATCACGTCAAAGAGCCCCTTCCTGTCGAGACACGATTGAGCTTTAGCTCCTGTGGCTTGCCCTCCCTCCAGGGAGAGTGTGTACCGGCTGCTGCCCCAGACCACCACGGAGAACATCAGCAAACACTTTGAGCAGTACAGCATAGATCCCAGCACCCGCTACCCCAACCTCAACTCCAGCTGCATGCGCCCACACCAGGTCAGTCCGGCAGTGGCGGTCAATTCTGATATGGATTCAATATGACATATTTAAAAATATATACGTAACGTTGTGAGAACTACTCATTTTCTCTTATTTTATTGCATTTTGTTATATATTATATTATATTGGGGATTTTCGACAATGTGATGTTTGAATGTCTTGTCTGGTCCTGTCTTTTGTGCTACTGCGGTAATAACTAATGGGGATCCTAAATAAACTAAAACTAAACCAAACACTCCTGTACTTTGTCTTATTATGTAAAGTGTCTGAGTACTTATAAAAGTACTATATAAATATTAATATAATGAATTCATATGTTCTCTTAGGTGCGTCATCTGTTCATGAACGGCCAGCAGGAGTCCTATCCCGTAGAGAGGAGAGGGCCCTCTCGTAGATCAACCAACTTCTCCAGTAGAGGTGAGATACTAGCCCAGTGTTCACACTTCACTCCACACTCCTCCACAGACCTCCTCTTCCAGGAGTAGATATCAAGTAAATCCAAGATTTTGAATATTAAAATGTCGATTTGAATTCCATCAACATATCATCCCCATACAGATTATATATTGGCTCAATTTGTTTCAATTAGTTTTTGTTTGCCCCTTGAGTTAGCATAGTTGATGTCCTTTTTGTCCAAAACTCAACCTGTCTCTGTGTCTGCATGTGGGTCCAAACTCTGAACTCAGATTCAGGTGGGTAAGAAATCCCTGTCTAGTCACACGCTATAAAGCCTGAATGTATTGGACAACGCTGTAATGAGGATTTAGTATAAGGTGCAATATATTCAAATTCTTTATGCAAAATGTTTAGCAATAAGTATTAGTAGCACTGGGCACTGTGAAAAGTAGATTGTCTGTGTGTGTGGTCACATGTTGCTGTTCATTGTAATGCCAGACACATCCAGCCACTTCAAATAGGTTTACAGTGACGGTACGGATTACTGTCAATCTCCCAGACATGAGGGTATTCCTGTATTTCCTGTCATACCGTAACAGTAATCTGATCAGCCTATGACATCACAATCACCACAATCACCATTAGTACTGGAGTAAGCCTTTGCTTAGATGGTTTTACAAGTGAATGAAAACCGGTGCTGCCAATGAGCTTCAAAGCATTTCATACGGTGACTATTTGAACAAGAGTGCTCATCAGAAGCTGTTTCAGAGAGTTGGAGGGATTTTTTACAGGGTAAACACCAGTGTTGAATGTGAGACATCTTGAGACACATTTTTTTTCATGTCTCTCATGGAGAGTCAGTTATATAACTGTTATATAACTTGTCATCAGTTGTATAACTGTCATGGCAGACGCACACTGGCGACAGATTATGATTTCCTGTTACCCTACACTAGAGTTCACACAGACTGACAGACGATGACTCTTCATGAAATTTGTTTTTGAAGTTTTCTCTCTCTCTCTCTCTCTCTCTCTCTCTCTCTCTCTCTGTCTCTCTGTCTCTGTGTGTGTGTGTCAGAGGTGGTGGTGCGTCAGAGTGAACTGCTGACCTGGTGCCAGAAGCAGACGCAGGGCTACAGGGGAGTGGAGGTGACCAACCTGGGCTCCTCCTGGAGGAACGGCCTGGCCCTCTGTGCCCTCATACACCACCAGAGGCCTGAGCTCATGTAAGACCACCACACACGCGCACACACACATGCACATGCACACACTAAATTTGAAAGATGTCATTTTGCAGCAATGCAAGGTAACTCACAAAGTGACAGATTGAGCCAGAAATACACCAGGATACAAGACTCTGCCCACAGGGAATCACATGAGATCATCTCCTCTGTCGGGAACATGCAACTCTTCCCTTCCCTGTTTCACATCCTTGTATGAAAAATTACGAAATGTTTCCTTGTTTGCTATGGTGTAGGTCTATGAAAACTGGTTTCACCTGTCAGACATGGCATTTCATCACCCTTTTAGCTCAACTATTTCACTCTGCAATCAACTCAGAAGTAGATTTTCAGACTGTATTGACAAATCATTACATTTACAGTTAAGTAAAGTGAATTACAAGTCAAATAAAAAATGACAAATGCAGCGACGTTTCAATCACACACAATTTCACCTAACGCAACCACCCAAACTTTATTCAGAGTTTTTTTTTCCCTTTGTTTTCCCATGGCGCTCCTCTTCTTCTCCCCTCTCAGTGACTTCGAGTCCCTCGCCGCGGAGGACGTGGCGGCGAACAACCAGCTGGCGTTTGACCTGGCCGAGCGGGAGTTTGGCATCCAGCCCATGACCACGGGGAAGGAGCTGGCCCTGGAGCAGCAGCCTGACAAGCTCCTCATGGTGCTCTATCTGTCCAAGTTCTACGAGGCCTTCAAGAGGTCGCCTGGCTGCAATGCCGGTGAGGCCCTCTGTCTCTTTCTAATCCTAGTGGGGATTTTCCGGACATGACAGCTTTACTGTGGCTGTGGAGTTCTGTTCAGAGAATTGTGAATGTCGTTAACATCATGATCACATGAACTTCAAAATAACCTTTTTTACTTTGGCTGGAGTCTTACAAATGGAGAATAACAAATTATCAAATTATCAAATGATCGTACGATCACTTGGAGAATGATCTTGAAGCCATTGTATATAAGAACAGATGAATTGTTATTGGAAATCTTATTATATTATGTAATTTATGTCTTGCTATGTCAGTGTCACTGCATGGCCAAAGAGCTACATTTCAAGCCGTTGGGCCATTTTGTCTGTTGGGCGAGGGTAGAGAGTTAGAGAGGGTAGAGTTGCATGTTACACAACTCTACCTTCAGAAGCAGTCAGGTTAGCCCCTGGTGCCAGAGCCATGAGCGGTATGTGTGCTATGTGTGCATGGTGGAAGTCCACTCCCACTCCACTGTGACGCTGGAGGCCCCGGGCTCTGCTCATAGCTTAAGAGGGTCCGGTCACACCTCCGCCACAGTACTTCCCTGTTCCCTATATAGCTTACAATTTACCTTGAAAAAGTGTGAGATGGCTCTTAGGGGGAATTAATCATACATTGTTTTTTTTATGACAAAATGACATATGTTAACAAATCTTCATTGGTAATTAGAGAAATAATTACTGAATCATTCCTGTGGTACACCACAGAGCAATTAAGCATAATTCTGACTATAAAATGCTTGTTTTGCCAGACTCAAAAGAACCAGATGAGAATAATGAGAAAAGTTCAAGCAAAACAAACCACACCCTCCTGAACCAACCTCAACATAGAAAGAGAATCCCTAAGGTAAAATACACTATAATGTACTAACCTATTTTCAGCTGTTCTTTATGTATTATAATGAATCTTTGTTCCACAGCCCGCAGGCCTAGCACACACACTATTATTATTGACTTGCTGCACTTCAAACTGTCAGTCACACATTTAATGAGCCATCTTTAAAGTTGTGAGCTCTGAGCCAAATTCCAGATATAGACTTGTGAAATGAATCGTATACTTTATGATGTCCCTTCTTCATGCAGAATGACAAAAAGCTGGAAGACAATGATTCTACGCACAAGAAACGACGGAAAGGAACGCACTACCTTGCAGAGGTTTGTCTCATGATATATTTTGCACAGTATTAAAATTGGAATACATAAATCACGCTAGACTGAATTAATATTTGCCTCCTCCGTCCCATCCTGCACTACACCCTCTTCTTCCTCACCTTGGTTTCCCTCATCTCTTCTCTGGCCGGGTCTCCTCGGGACACACCAGTTGTCCTGTCAGAGCGCTCCCCCTGCTGGTGATGACGTGGAACTGCAGGAAAACAAGGTCCACTCCATGGCAACCCTCCTGGCCAAATTTGAGGACTCCTCGTCCGTGAGGCTCCACAACAAGGTGAGTGGTTGGCAGGTAAACCGCCCCAAAACCAGTATGAACCGGCATAAACCTCAGCTACACGCTTGCTGTGGTCTTCAGGCAGACTTGTCTGTCTGTCTTGCGGATCAAATGTATTAAAACAAGTTGGCATGAATGACAATGGAAGAATGTTTTAGGAGCTTACCATGTTGATACGAAGGTAATCTGTGGGTAATCTGTGGAAAGGTCTTTTTGATTACAGGCATCTTTACTTGTTTGTAGGCCAGCTTATAGATAAGTGTTCTTGTAACTTGTGCAAAGGTGTCAATGTTGGGAGTCTGCATGGGACAGAGGAGAACAACAGATTTGTGGGCGTTTTGGTGTTCAGATGGCTGGATCCAGTCTTTGTATGTTTTGGTTTTATTGCTGAGCTGCTGAGTGGGAGTACGACTATAATTAGTGGTTGCTTGTCCTTGTGTAAACCAGATGAAGAAGAGAGCTCGTAGGAGGGCTTGCTGTTGACAATATTTCATTTACCAACACGATTTCTTTGCTATATTTTATTTGTTTCACTCGCAGTACATTACAGCTAAGTCTGTCGTTGAACAGCTCTCTTCATGAGCACGTTCTCATTCGTCCACTTCATTCCCTGTTGTTCTCTTTCTTCTCCTTCCCTTTTTACCTCTCCTGTCCCCTTTTTACCTCTCCCTGCATTCTCCTCAGTCCCACAAAGACGCTTTAGATCCATCCTGTTCTCCTCCAACTTCTCCTCCACCATCTCCTATCTCCAGCCCTTCTTTCTTCCTCGCTCTGGAGGAGGAGGAGGAGGAGAGGGAGAACCCTCGCTTTGCAAAGCCAAAATTGCTGATACCTCCTCCTCCTCCTCCCTCACGGCCCAAGTGGCAGGTATGCTCTGTTGTGTGAATCAACATCCTCCGTGTGTGTGTGTGTGTGTGAGTGATTGTCCTCCTTGCCTTGAAAATATCAAATCCAGTTGTTTTGTTTCCATGTTAACTCGACTAGACTTTTATTTTTCCTTTCCTTTTCTTACACTTACTCTTTTCTTTTTATCTCTACTTTCTTCTTCTTCTCCTCCTCCTACATCCTTGTGTTTTCAGCCCTCCATTTACCTTCGCTTGCTGGAGGATCCCAATGCCGTGGCTCGGCCAACCAGCCCTGTGTATTCCCCGTGTAAGACCCCGCCCCCTCAGAATGGTTACGATCAATCACCTTTTCTCTCGTGGTCTAAGAGTCCCACAAGCCCACCTAGATCTCCGAGCCCAAACGAGTGCGCCGTGCAAAACTACTTAGAGCACAGGCCTGCCGCCCCGTCCACCCATCGCTCCACTTCCACCTCTCCTTCACGACCGGGGAACGACCAGCTGTCTGAAAAGCAGGACGAAACAATTAGCCAGGTGAACTGCTGGCCTCTCTCTCTCTCTCTCTCTCACTCTCACTCTCACACTCTCTGTCTTTACATTCATCTGTCCCTCTGTCTAATTCTGTATCGTGACATTCAACTTCTCTTCTACTCCAGGTTTCAAATACGATGACTAAAAATACATGCACAGAAGAGTGACATTCAAAGGTTGCAGGCCATTCTTGACCTTCACGTGGTCGTAGTAGCTTTTCTTCTGAGTTCAGTTTGCTGGCATACTGCCCTACTTGAATAACCACTTCCATTTCACCAAAGTGCATCAAAACGGCACATTCAGTACACTTTCTTTAGGCCCATTTTTGCTCACTGTGATGTAAACTTGATGTAAACTTCCGACATCCTACATCATTCATTTCTAGTTTTGTCGCGTTGCGTAACGAAGTGGATTGAGAACTGTGTAGTGATGGAAAACATACTCGTGTACTTCATTTCTCTCGATGCTCTCCTCTCTGTTTGATTCAATCACACTGTTGACACTGTTTTTATTTGCAAGAACTAACTATGAGTGTAGTGATAGAGCAATGGCTCCGTGGAGTTGAATGCTTTGGGTCCTGTGTGCAGGGCAAGGTGTCAACCCGAGAGTTCACCAGGAGGAGTATTAAGGAGAGAGCTGGCATTCTCTGTTCCATGTTCCCTGGCTCCAGCACACAACCTGTCTCTTCTCCTCCTCCTCCTCCTCCTCCTCATCCTTCTCTGGAGGTGTTGTATGACACTGCTCCATGCTGTGCTTGCATATCTTAACACACACATGATATGATGTTTGATCTGCGTCTCTGTCTGCAAGGTTCATCCTGATCATGGTTCATATTACAGTAACATTAGAGTCTTGGGGTCTTATACTATCCCCTCTTATATTATCGCTCTTCAACTAACAGATTTGCCTTATGTAAGAGCTTTCTTGTTTGCTTTTATTAGTTGTTTTGTGTTGGTTGCTTGTTATGTCCTATTGTGCTGTGTGGGTTTGGACTAAAATGAAGAATAATTTGACTTGGCACTTTTGTTAGTTTCCAAAAACGTCCCATTGTGCATGATCTAAGCTCTTGTAATGTTGTTGTGCTGTTGTGATGTTCTTATACTTTCCCCAGTGACCCCCTCCACTCCCCTCCTCTGGGGACAATTCAAATTCATACAATATAAGCATTTTACTGCCCCCTACTGGGATGCATATGAACCATTGTGAATGATTTATATGATAATAGTTGGTTAGAATAGGATTACACAAGGTATTGTCTGGCAATTTGGTCCTGCTGATGCATGCTGGGATTGTGTGACACTAACTCCCGGAGCTCTATACAGAATCACTCCCCTCTCATTCCCTTCACTTTGCTTTCTTCACTGTTTCACTCTCTCCTCCTCCTCTATAGACAGGGCCACGCACATCCTCCTTCTCCCCATCTTCCTCTTCACACGCATCCAAGAGCCCTCCACTCCACCCTGCGATCCACCACCCCGTACCTCACCCCCACACCCCCGGCATCTCCTCCTCCACCCCTCTCCTCCCCTCCCACCTCCCTCACGCTCCAAGAGGGCCCGAAGAC
>OMKN01002232.1:1498-16914 GCA_900302345.1 Melanonus zugmayeri | reverse complement strand
TGCGAAAAACAAAAGATGCGAACGAAAAAATGAAACGCGAGCCACCACCGGCAAGAGATTTAAAAGACGCGAAATTAGCGCATTAGCGTGACGTATTTCCGGTTGAAACGGGCCAAATCTCGGAAGAGCCAATCGAGCCGATGGTCTCGCGATATTGGGCGGGACGTAACGTTGGGAGGAATTTGATTGGATCGTTGAAAAGTGGGCGTGTCCTAGCGAACGGAGTGGAGCGCTGAACGTGAAACAGCTGATTTGGATGCGAGCCTACATCCCGTTGTAGAGGACTATTCGCCTACACCTTCATCACCCCCGTTATTGTATTGTGTGTATATGTAGAGTAAATGGTTAAACTGATTTTACTCTGTGTCTGCATTGTTTATGAAAATGGTGCGATCGCCAACATACGCGTGTGCATCCGCACGCCGGTTATTACACGGCTTATGACTGGAGAGAAATGGCGTATAATGTAGTGAACCACACATTCAAATTGTATACTTTTTTATACACTCCTACCTGTGTCTGTACACGCTGATTGGTTGAAATGGTCAGGACGTCAGCACGTCATGCAAGGCACGACTAGCAAGGTACTATGTCCCGTAAAAATACGTCATATTTTGTTTTACTAGAAGATGGGATTTTGATATAAAAATACGAGGAAATTAAATTGTTTTGGCATACATTGTTAGATAGGTGCCCAGGTGGGAAGTGACCTAAAACGATTGAAAAGAAATTTTTCATTTCCTTGCGTCATTGAAGTACCGTGTTTCATAAGAAATCGTAGTGTGGCCACTTGTCCACTCTGGGCCGCCGTGAAGAGCGGGGAGATGCCGTAGATGTTGGAGGGGCTCAGCTTGGCGCCGGCCATCACCAGCATCTCACAGATCTCCACGTTGTTCCGACACACGGCCTCCTGCAGAGGCGTCCAGCCCTGGATGCAGTGTGTGTTCACCGACGCCCCGTGGTTCAGGAGCATCGCCACGATCTCCGCGTTCTCCTTCTCGCAAGCTGGTGGGTTAAGGCGCACGCACGCACACACACACACACACCCACACACTGGTGAGAAGATGTTGATGCCATAACATTTATTTGTATTTTTTGGCTGACTGCATGGGCCCCCCCTTGTGGCCGTTTCCCCCCCCCCTTATGTGCGGTGGGCCTGCATGGAGGCACAGCATAGGCCCGAAAAAGGTTGGACACCTCCGTTCTAGAGGGATGTGGGACTGGGCGGGGGGGAGGCATTACCTTTGTAGAGGGGAGTCTCCCGGTCTTTATTGATGAGCTCCGTGTCGGCTCCTGTCTCCAGCAGCAGGCTGGTGCAGCCCACGTTGGAGTTGCTGACCGCCAGAAGAAGCGCAGTCTGTTCCTTCACTGTTCGCTTGTTGATCATCCACGGTTGCGCTGAGAGAAATGTAGCCATTAGCCACCTTAATGTCCTGTTGTTTTACAATATATCCCTTGACTACCAACCAAAAGGTTCTGGGTTCGAACCCCAATGTCCTCACTCACTCTACCTGTAGGCATCTTTGAGCAAGATGCCCCCTTAACTCCTACATGCAGGACCTATGACATGGATCTAAACGCACTGTGAGTCGCTTTGGATACAAGCATCTGATAAAGACTAAATAGTATTAAACAATTAGAGAGTGGCCATGTAAAAGCCTGTCATTTCTCCTTGTACATCAGTTTTTGCAGTAACGTGTGTAGATTTTTCGATGTACCGGTTAGTAGCCATATTGGTAGTAGTAGTAGTAGTAGTAGTTGCATA
The DNA here is from genome assembly GCA_900302345.1 of Melanonus zugmayeri. Classification (NCBI taxonomy): domain Eukaryota; kingdom Metazoa; phylum Chordata; class Actinopteri; order Gadiformes; family Melanonidae; genus Melanonus; species Melanonus zugmayeri. Next base: position 15,149 of record OMKN01002232.1, on the reverse strand, counting down.
TTTCTACCTGTCAGCAGTATTCTCAGGCAGGCCTCCTCTCCGTACCAGGCGGCCTCGTGTATGGCCAGCCAGCCGGGTTTACTGGACATCAGGCTGTGGTGTTGGTTCAGTAGCACCCTCATCTGGCACACGTCCCCCTTCCTGATGGCTGCGAACAGAGGCCCGTCCTCCCTGCACGCACACACCTCATTAGTGTGAGCATCGACTCAAACCAATGGGTCCATGGGGGGCTGCATTCCAGCTGTTTAAAAAATAGCTATAACATATAATATTATTGACTATTTAAACCTGCACCAAATCCTCAATGACCCGTCAGACCACAGCATATGCAGTCAACAAATCACATGTCACATCACTCACAATCACTGATTTGAAAACTGACAACCACTTAATTTTGACATTAATGTTAATTTGGCAATTACAGTTCTGTGTATGTATTCTGGTTTATGTATGTAGGTCTTTGTAGGTCAGTTGGTCCAGTCCACAAAGTAGAGCTTGGCCCCAGAGGCCACAAAGTAGGGCCAAGCTCTACTTTGTGGACTGTACCAACTGGCATAAAGGACTGTAGGAAACTTTCACATTTATCTCATGTTAGAGGAGCATCTTGGTTGGCCTGATAACGGTCCGTTGGCCTATTTACGGGTGTGGATTTGACGTGTTTACGTGTCGTGTGTCACTTACTCTTCTGGCTCAGGGCAGACGTGGACGAGCACCCCGTCGAACCTGCGGTAGGCCACCATGCGCTGGCCGCTGCCTGTCATGAAGTGACTGACCGTTCCGTCAAAGCTCTTCCTGACAAACAAACAAACAAACAGAGAAACCAAGCAGTAGGTCACTGACGCAGGGGTTAAAGGCTCCGGTATGCTTAAAACGATTGTGTGTCCAAACAGACAAAATCCTGTCATCATCGCCGTATTCGACAGCGGTTGGACAGTCTTTGGGAACACGCCAATTTCCAGGTCAAAGTAAGTATATCGGGGGCCGTAAGAGTCAACCCTGCGATCCTGTACTTACCGCACTAAACACCCCTCTGATCTCTACCGTAGACCACACTCTCACACAGACCTGGGACAGAATAACATGCCGATGACTGGACTAAAGCTGGAATGTTTACATGGCTGACGTTACAAGGCTGTGGGCTAAAGGAGGAATGCTTTTGTGACATCTTTACTGTTGGGTCATTCAGCAGACCTGACACTGAGTTCAGATCCACGTCATTGAGGAGCAGGTTGGGGTTAGGGCATCTTGCTCTAGGATGCCTACAGGTAGACTGCGGACATGGGGGATTTAACCCATAACCTTGCTGCTGGGAGTCAAACACTAAGCACTAGACAAAGAGGTTCTTAAACTTTTTCATCGCGGGACGCAATCGACAATTTGAGGTTTGGTTTAAGAAGGTTTAAGAAACGCTGCACTAGACTAAGCTGCCTCCTGTCTTACTCCTAGATTCTCCTGGTAGTCTTTTCCCCAGACTACCCTGCAGTCTGCCAGCCTTTCTGGACGTTGCTGGACAGGTGCTGCCTGGTATCAAGTAACCCCAAGTAACCCCATGACAACACACGGTGTTATAAATCACGTTTATTATTCTATGTTGAACACAGAATAATAAACCTGAGTGGTTTTATAAACCACTGTTTCCAAAATAATAGCTCAGCACAAAGTACAAGTCGCTTCACAAAATAAAAGTTCCTTCACAAAGTAAGTGAATTTACAAAATAAAAGTGAATTTACAAAATAAAAGTGAATTTACAAAATAAAAGTGAATTTACAAAATAAAAGCTCCTCACAAAATAAAGGTTCCTTCATAAAGTAAGTTAATTTGCAAAATAAAAACCCCTTCACAAAATAAAAGTCCCTTCACAAAATAAGTAATTCACAAAATAAAAGTTCCTTCACAAAGTAAGTGAATTTACAAAATAAAAGCTCCTCAAAAAATAATTAAGTTAATAAGTTACAAACATCAGTATATATTACCATTAACCTAAAGAACAAGTGACTTGTGAGCGTACGATTAAAGGTGTAAAAGTGTAGAATAATTCTGGTGTGTCTTTGAGGAGGAGGGCATGCAGCACCTACGGGTCTGGGGGTTTCTCCATCGGGGGATTGTGGGAACTGTAGTGCGCGGTGGCGCCCGCAGGTGGCTGGTTCTGGGAAGGGTTGGCAGCAGAACTCGGTGGGTTCGGCCTGTTTGGACGAGCGGTTCGACGACTGGAACGACTTCTGTCGGTTTGTCCCGCAGGAGCCGAGCTCTGGTTGCCAGGTAGACTCTGGTTGCCAGGTAGACTCTGGTTGCCAGGGAGACTTGGGTTGTCGGTTAGACTGCGTTCGATGGCGAGCTGAAGGAGTTCGTCGTCGGACAGCTGGCTGTAGACAGAGTAGTCCTCGAAGGCCAGGCTGTGGTCGTTGGACTGAGAATCTGAGGCGCTGACCAATGCCATGTTGGATCTGAGGACAGCAGGGCAGGTTCACTCTCCTCCTCTCGTAAACAAGGTTATTTTGAATGCCTGCGCAGCGGTAGCAGGCAGCGGTAGCAAGGTTATGGACAGTCATGCTTGCGTTCTGACCCTGACAGTAGTGGCCCGTCTCTGAAAACATGCAAACATCTCCCAGCATGCAGTAGAGAATGTATAAATAGGATGTGCAAGGTCTAAATGTAACTGTGGTTATGTGTGTTATAGCTTTGCTCTCACAGGAAGTTATGGGAAAAGGGATCAGGAAGGGATCAGGTCAACGTAATGCATATATAATACATGCATGCATTATGCGCATTTCATTCATGTTCAACTATAGTGTGAGGTTTTAAATGCATGCAGTCACTGCCGCAAAAACCACAGTTGCAGCAGTAACATCTCAGGAAAATCAATCTAGTGAAATAAATATGTGTAAATGTTACCGCCCATCCACTCTTTCACCTGAATATCCAAGAGGTGGCAAAATATCTCACTTCTTCACTGGTAATGTCCCCAGGTACTGCTGTCTGTCTCACTTTCTGTCGGCCTGTTGCTGTGTGGTGGAATCCATTACATTCTGTCTGTCTGCTGGTAGTGTCTGTCCGTCTCTTGGTAGTGTCTATCTGCCTGCTACGGCGTGTCTGTGTGTCGGTCTCTGCAATCTGCCTGTGTTCAGGAGTCAGAATGTAATGTTTATTTTTGGAGATCTTGCTTCAAGTAGCCCCTCCCTCTCCTTCTCCTCCCAGAGCTGCACCGAGCAGTGACCTCTATCACCTCTATATCACATTACCTGACTACATGAGCTTTATATCACATTTACCCGATGATATGGCCTTTGACCTGTTTTGCCTTAATATCCTATCGCTCTCCCATTGGATGATACAGGAGTTATCACACCTTTCTATTGGCCTAATCTCTCTGCCTGTTGTCCTAATGAGTGCAGTAACCCTAACCCAATGAGTGATTATATGTGTTGTTGCATGCTGCATAGCTGGAATTACAACACAGACACTTTTATCCAAAGTGTCTTGCAAGTGAGGCTGCGAACATGAAAATTGAGTGCAGAGTAGCTCTAGGGATCAGAAAGACGAGGCTAGTAGAATTTAGTTTATTATTAGGGCATAATTCATAGGTACATTTCCGAGATCTTACATTTCAACAAAGTGTATTCTGACTTCAACATCAAATTAAATTCAACAAAAACATGAGCTAAAAACTACAAAGTGCACAAGTCAGTTTATGAGATCTTCTCTGAAGAAGTGGGTCTTCATGATTGGCCATCTGAAAAGTATTCCACACCGAGGGCTTTTACTCTGAAAGGTACTCCACACCCAGGACTTTTACTCTGAAAGGTACTCCACATGACAGGTCTTTTACTCTGAAAGGTATTCACATCCAGAGCTTTTACTCAGAAAGGTACTCCACATCCAGAGCTTTTACTCTGAAATGAACTCCACATCATACCAGAGAAAGCGCTGTAGTCTATCTGGTATTGGCAGAGTGTTGAGTGTTTGCAGTCGGTTGGCTCCAAGAATCTCCCGGATCCTCAGTCTGCACAGCTGCATCAAGGGGTGCGGTGGCACTAGAACACATTACATCAAATTACTAATGCTATGTTCAACAGTAGCTCAACATATTCTCCATCACATGGTTGGGCAGGATTATCCAGTGGTTAGGCTGTTCGACTCCCAGCTGAAAAGATCTGGGTTCAAACCCCAATGTCCACAGTCTATCTAGCTGCTCCTTCATGACAAGAATCTAAAACAATCTTTTAAATGACTAAAGAGTAAATCTTTAAAATCCTAGTGAATAATGAAGAGGTAATGTAAATTGGGGATTCTCGTACCTGCCTTGTGTTTGATGTACGTCCCGTCATTGCAGCAGTCGAGGAGTTCCAGCAATCGAGAGCACAGTTTGACATGGCCAACGTAATCCAGGAGCAGGGAGATGATCTGAGCGGGCTGGTTGGTTGAATAATTAGAGATGGCTTCACAAAACTGAAAAAGAATCACAGTTTGAGTTTTAGTTTTGGCCTGCGACCCGAGTTGGTGCTTGGTGCAAAACAAGACTGTAAGTTCTGCAAGTTATCCATCTATCTATCCATATATATCTGTCTGTCTACCTGGACACAGTGGTCAGTTGGTGAGTCTCTTCTGTAGCGTAGTTCCTGTCTCTGCCACAGGGGGGCGAAGTGTGGGTGGGCCTTGCTGCCGTAGTCACAGTAGAAGCAGGCGCGGGCGTCGCAGCCGTGGTCCAACAGCAGCTTCAGCAAGGGGATGTAGTCCATGCCCAGCAGGATGGCCGACGGGAATTCCAGCCGGGGTGTGGTGATGTGGGCGTTGACATTGGCTCCGTACCTGATGATGATGATGATGATGAAAAATTATTATTTATTGTTGACAAGGTGGGCAACCTTGTTGCATTCACTTTAATGTTGCATTCGCTTTAATGGAGCCTGATCATGGTTAGACACACTAAGCAGCATTTACCAAACATCTTCAGGGAAACAATGGGTGTACATGATTCTTATAGGGAAGCATTCTCACGTTGTGGGCAGTAACATCAAAGGATTTTAGGATTTTAAATTAAGCAGTAATGAAAAGAAGGTTATATCAATTGTGAGATTCCACGTCCGTACCTCAACAGTATTGCCACCAGTTCCACGTTCCCCTTCCTGACTGCCATCAGGAGAGGATTGAAGAAGTCCAGGTTGGGGTCGGCTCCCCCCTCCAGGAGCATCTCGGCGGCCTCCTGGTTGTTGTTGTTGACGGCGAAGTAGAGGGAGGTGCTGCGGCGGTCCTCGTACGTCTGGCAGCGCTCCTCCGATAGCTGGCTGTTGACGTCGTAGCCGGCGTGGATCAGCAGCTCCAGGATGTCGTCGTGGTTATTACGCTCCGCGGCGACGTGTAGAGGACTGATACCGCTGCTTCTCACCATCTCCTTGCTGGTCAGAGGAAGCAGCATGGACACTATCCTTTTAAAAGAAATGATTAGAGAACAGTTTAGTGCAGCCAAGATCAGATATTAGGATTAAGATATTCTGTATAGAGCAGCGTTTCTCAACCTGCGTGTCATGAGGAAAGGCTAGGTGTTGTGGGTTTTAATACATATTCCTGACATGGCTTACAGTGACGTCAGTGATTTTGCGTTATTATTTGCTTTATTATTGATTCATTATTCTAGCCTGGTTCTACCAGTCTACCTTGCGAGGTCTTTTAATTTTCGTGCCAGGGCTGTCTCTGGCCAGGCTATAATTATTCCACATAATGCACAAAGTTCTTGCTCCATTTCTATACATATCTTATCTGACAAATAATGCAATTGGCTGTCAGATTTTTATGAGCCTGTATCCATGTGGTACCTAGGAACATTTCCTAGTCATAATGTGTGTGACATTTTTCATAATCTTTCCCCCACGTCTTTTAAGTTGATGTGCCTTAAATTTCAGGTTGGGAACCACTGGAATGGAGCATAATGTCCTACTGTTTATGTGCCTTCCGCGTGGCTGCGTGGAGGGGGAGGAGGCCAGACTTGTTGGGCAGGTTTGCGTCCGCGCTGTGTGACAACAGAGTCTCCACCACGGAGGTGTAGCCGTTCTTACAGGCTTCGTACAGAGGGGTGGCTCCATCTCTCACCTGCTTGTTCACATTCACACCTGAGAGAACAACATGGTAAACAATATCAAAAAAGTCAGAAGGCAGTTGCATATGTACACAGCCCTGTATCACACTAGAATACATTTGCCTGCGCATTTACAGAATACACAATAACCAACCTAACCCCACAAAAGTGGGGTTAGTAAATCAAAATCTATCTATTAATCTATGTATAATATTTATAGGTAAGAAAGATTAGATCAAATGTACTTTATGAATAATCCCAGATGGGAAATGAGGGCACATATGTAAAAAGCGAACCTTTACTCAGGAGAAAGTTCAAGACGTTGACACATCCGCTCTGTGCGGCAGTGAAGAACGGCTGAACCCCAAAAACGTTGGCAATGCAGAAGTTGGCTCCGGCCTGGAACAACATCTCACAGACCTTCAGGTGGTCGTGTCTGACGGCTTCGTGGAACGCCGTTATTCCCTGGTAGTTTTGCTTGTTCACGGAAGCTCCAGACCTCAGAAGTAGCTCCACCATGGGCTCACTTCTTATTTCACACGCTGGAAGACAACGTTCAGATTACTGAACAATCGTTTTTTGTTCTGCCTGTGTCCATTGTCAAGACTTCAGATTTTGCCACGCCACCTATTACATAGTTATTGGACGCTTTTATCCAAAGCTATTTGCAGTGATTTCAGGTACATGTCATTAATGAGCAGGGTTAGGATGTGTGAACATTGGGGATCAAACCCAGAACCTTTCAATTGGGAGTCAAGCACCTTACCTTTCAGATTCAGATTCTGAATTGTATTGTCACAACACGTTTACACCAGGTATAAAAGTTGAGAACATTTTTTCACCCACTTGTACAGCGGCTGACCAGACTATACTGCCCTTCTAAACCAGAACCACTTTGTAATATAAGATGTTTGTCTTAAAGGGCGAAGAAGAGATGTACTTTTATATACTACTTGTCTTGCCTCAAAGGCCTTAAAGCAAAGTGAACTTTGATGGTCCTGCCTGAAAAAGGGAGGTTGTGTTACCCCTGAACAGCGGGCTTTCCCCCTCCTGGTTGGAGACGTTGGGGTTGGCTCCATGCTCCAGGAGATACTCCACGCAGGAGACCTGTCCTCTGTACGCAGCCAGGAGGAGAGCAGTCTGGTTTTTAGGGCTACATCTGTGCACCATGTCAGGAAACACTACAGAGAGAGAGAGAGGACACACGTCATACAACTCACCTTTACACTGCTGCCTGTACTGAATTCAGTCATTTAGCAGGCATTAAGGAGCAGGTAGGGATTAGGGGCCATATTGCTCAAGGATGACTACAGGTAGCCTGGGGACATTCGGGTTCGAATCCAGTACCTTTCGGCTGGGAGTCTCACACTAGTCTCACTTTCTATCAGGATCTTGAGGCATCCCAGCTGGCCAAAGTAAGCGGCTTCATGGAGAGCTGTCCAGCCCTCATCATTGGTCACCGTTGAGCTGCCTGGGTTTTCCTTTACAAAAGCCAACAAAGCTTCTTCATCTCCGCGGAGGATCATTTGCTGCATTTCAGTGAAGTCACTACAAGTAAAGTAGAAATGGGTCATGTTGACAAGGAACTAAAGTTAATTATTATTATATTATTCTTCCAGTAATATAACATGACTGGTTTAGGGTTGAAGAGTGAAATAAGCAGGGCTTGTGTTTACCTCTACTGTCAATAATGTCTATTTCCTTGTATTTTAATTTGTACTACTCATATTGTGTAGGGGTCAGTGTAACTAGGGATAGGTTCGCTAGGGGTGGGGTTAGCTAGGGAGGCTAGCATGCAGGCTAATTAAGGGTTGTGTGTTTGGGAGGGAAATCATACTCATGTTTTAAAGAGGGAGTTGGACTTGGAGTCGGACTTGATGTCATCGGTGCATCAGGAGGTGGTGGCTGGTGGTTGCTCTCAAGGTTTTCCTCAGCGAGACTTCGTTCGATGGCTAGCTTTATGAGCTCATCGTCAGACAGTTCACCGTAGATACTGTAGTCGTCCAAATCCATGTTGGGCTCAGCGATATCAGATCCAGCTATAGTGATGGCCACAGGCCCGATCTGCCGGGACGGAGAAGAAATGGGTTTTCAGAACGCACAGGACATATATAAAAGAGATTACTAATGTTTGCAAGTTACATGTCTATAAATACCATTTTTAAATGATAATGAATGTATTATTTTACTGCACAATATATTTGGGTCATAGCTGGTCCAAAAGTATCTCCACGGGTTGGTCATGGCATGAACATTTTGGCCAAAGCGGACCACCCTTTTTTTTCCTTTTCACCTGCTTACCATCTCGTTTAACACCGCAAGGTAAATATGGTCTGTCCCTGCATTGTGCTAGAAACCGTTGAGCTAGTGGATAAGCACCAATATTTATTCAAAGTGAAGCGGTGTGTAGCCAAGGCGTGCAGCCAAGTGGATCATCAAAGACAATAATCACCCCAGCCACAACCTGTTCACGCTGCTACCATCAGGCAGGCGACACCATAGTATCTCATGTCATATAAACAGACTAAGGGACCATTTCTACACCTAAGCCATCAGGCTGCTAAACGGGACTGGAGGCCTGCCAAGTATGTACTGTACATTTTAACAACCTCGTACACTTATTTTAGTTTTTTATTATCTTTTAACTGTAAGTCAATCTTGCACTCACACATTCACTGTATGTATAGCTGCTATTTGTATATTTTATATTACATTTTATTTTCATTCATACTGTATATTGTATTGTATATTGTACAATATATCTTATATTATATTTTTATTTTAGTTTATATTTCATTCATATTTAGTAACTGCAATGTACAGGAGTTTGCACAAAAATAATTTCACCCACTTTTATACCTGGTGTAAACGTGATGTGACAATGAAACTCTGAATCTGAATCATCAGTTCCCAGATTTAAAACGGTATTTATAGCAATCTGAAATTGAACCTTTTGAAATGTTGGCACACCTCACCATAGGATCATCTGAAATCAAAGAGCCAGTGACCTACTAAAGGCTACATGGTTCAGTCTGGAGGATTTCACTTCTTAAATTTCAATATGCAAAACACATTACTGTTTGTACACACTATGGTTCATGCAGGGCCGGCTCTAGACATAGGCGAGCCAGGCGGTCACCTAGGGTGACAAATGGCCGGGGCGCGCACAGGTGCCCACCCCGTCAACAACCGCGGGGCACCGAAGATAATGTTGCCTAGGGCTCTCTGTTGTCTAGAGCCGGCCCTGGGTTCATGGAGTTTCTCTTGGATGCACCGATGTCCAGTTTGTGGTCATTTGGCATTAATAGCTACATGTATGCTGCATAGCTATAGCATACATGCCAACAACATGTTATAGGTCTTTGCAAAAATATGAAATAAGTGTTGACATTTAAGATAAAATTTACTTTATTAAGATATTTAGTACAGAACAGTAATAGGAATTTAAAAGGATTAGAAATTAATTAGAACATTAAAATAAGAGAGTCCTACCTTTCAGAACGTTATCTGTGTCCCGGATGTCCAAATCCTGCTGGGGTTCAGACAGGTCTTCCCAGCTGTCTCTCGGACCCCTCTGTCAGCGCCTGTGGCTGCTCAGCCTGTATGCTGTACATGGAATATTTTATTAGAGTTACAATATATATAGTTATTAAGGGGAGGGGTCTCATTTCACTGCCCTCGTTTGCACCATGAAAACAGATTGAAATACAGGCCTGATCAACTCTCCATTACTGTGGGCAGGAACAAGAACCGGGTACTGGGTGAGTTTTAAATGGCTTAGCAATAGATGGGACTTCATAAAATAAAATGCTAATGAATTGTTATAATTGGTGACGTGTTTCTTTGGGTATTGTTGTAATATGGTATTTATGTGGTATTGTTTGTCAACATTTTGTGTGTGTGTGTGTGTTGACTAGAGATGGGGACTCGAATCAACTCGAGTCGCAATTATTGTGACTTTAGACTTGACTTAATAAAAAGACTTGTGACTTGAATTAGACTTGATAATCTATGACTTGAAACTTGAACTGACTTGCAGGTATGCGACTCGAAATAAGTCAGACTCGTTAAGAAGAAAGAAAAACAAAGCATTCTCTTTGTTTGCGTCGCCCTTGAGACCGTGTCCGTCGACAAAGACGGACGCTGTTTGTCCGCCTGTCGGCTCGCTGCCCGCGTCTAGCGCCGGTCTGATTGCGCTCACTGTGAATGGTGTTACATTAAATAATGAATATTAAATAAATATTACATGACAGAGCATGAATAACTTGCAGTCAGTCACGGTGCTCATGAACTAAAATTACTCAACTATTCAATTTCACTTCGAAGTTAATTCAATTTCACAACCAAGTTAACAATAACCTAGATGAATAATGAAAGCTCATGAAGTAATCTTATACTGGCGTTGTATCACAACTACAGACTACAGACGCAAACAACCCCCCCCCCCCCTTGAAGACTTGAAACTCAAAATTACTGACTTGACTTGACTTTAGCTCTATGACTTGGGACTCACTTGAGACTTGCCTATTATTACTTGAGACTTACTTGATACTTGAAGGTTAAGACTTGAGACTTACTTGTACTTGCAAAATTGTGACTTGGTCCCACCTCTGGTGTGTGTGTGTGTGTGCGTGTGTTGACAGTGAAGATCATAAAGTGACACTACAGCAAGTGACACAGGAACCAACTCAACCAAGCCCTCCAATAAGCAGGAAGACAAAAGCAATGATAGAAGACAGATTTCACATTTTATTCCGTACTTATTTATTAACAGAACATGCTTTGCAGAAGACATTGTTTAATTTGACCAACGCTACAAGAAGCTTTATGTATATCTGTTATTATTATTATTATTATTAGAATACCATCACCTGATTGGTGTAGAGAACAACCAGGACCATTTGATTGTGTATTTTGCAAGCTCATACACAAACAATAAAACGGTTTTAAATGCGTATAAGGTCCTAACTATTTGGTTGGTTCATGGAATGTTAAGAGTCCACATGATAAGATGTTGTATAGAATATGTAGTCTGATAGTTGGTGGGGTTAGATACCAGATTTACATCCAGTATATATAGTAGTTGAGTTATCAAGCTGTCTTAACGGGATTATGCTCCAGGAATAACCAACCTAAGGTGGTTAATCGGTTAATAATTCGATTAACCAGATTAGGATCGGTTTATTAGTGTGCATGTAAACGTACTGAGTTTCTCTGGGGTTGGGGTTAGATGGTGGGTTTCTAGGCACGGGGTTAGGTCGTTGGGGTTAGACTGTGGTTCTCTATGTGTGGCTGGGGTTAGATAGTTGGGGTTGAGTTTTGCTGGGGTTAGGGTTAGGTAGTTGGGATCAGATGGTGAGCGTTGGGGTTAGACAGTGATAGGTCCCCACCTATCACTGTCTAACCCCAAGTACCTAACCCCAGCTAGGGTTAGGTAGTAGAGGTTAAACGGTGGTTCTCTGTGTGTCTGGGGTTAGGGTTAGGTGTTTGGGTTAGGTAGTTGGGGTTAGGGTTAGGTGGTTGGGGTTGAGTTTCACTGGGGTTAGGGTTAGGTAGTAGACAGTGGGTGACTACTCGTGGCTGGGGTCCACCACACGGCCCATGTGCAGGATGCTGCCGGTCTTCTGGTGATAGATGATGAAGAGGAAGGGTCTGTTGATGGTGAGCCGGGGTGGAGGGCTGTTGAAGATGTCCACTGCGCTGCCCCCAGTTACAGGGCCGCTCTCGTCCACCGTGAGAGCTGCCTTGTGGTAAACCTAGTGCAAAAACCACCAACACATTTAACATCTGCAGTAACCTCGCTAACTAGTAACACCAGATGGTTACCCTCGCTAGTTACCCCAGCTAGACACTTTAGAGGTGAGTTAAACTGACCTGGGCTAGTTAAAATGAGTTAAACGGACCTGGGTTAGTTAGAATGAGTTAAACTGACCTGGGTTAGTGATGGTGATTTAAACTGACCTGGGTTAGTTAAAATGAGTTAAACTGGTCTGGGTTAGTGAAGGTGAGTTAAACTGACCTGGGTTAGTTCAAATAAGTTCAACTGACCTGGGTTAGTCGGAGGCCTGGCTCTGCTGACAGGACGGACAGGTCTGCTGTGTCCTGGAAGACGTCCTTGACGTCCATCTGCGTCAGAATGTCCCGTAGAGTGCAGGAACGTTCCAACAGGAAGCGAGGGAGCTGCACCTCCAACTTCCTGTAGAGACAGAGAGACCGGGGGCCTCGTTAGGACAGCAACACAGCCTATTAAAGGGCCCCTACTTTACCACCAGGTGTGACAGAGGACATCACCAGTGGCGGGGTTGAGCCAACATACGTCTTTTTAAGCTGCTGCAGCCATCCCTGGAACCTGTGGGCCGTCAGCTCCTCCTCCACCGACGTCACAGAGATGTTTTCGTCGGGCAGCATCACCAACATGGCCGCCCCGCCCGCCATGGGCAGCTTGAGGAGGCCCAGGTGGAGCGAGGAGTCGTAGGCCAGCAGGTGCTTCCCCGAGTGGAACATCATGGGCACCTGGACGATGTGGTATTTGTCCACGTAGAAGCGCTCATCTTGGGTTAAGCTGGCGTTGAAGGCGAAGGTGAACTGAGCTGGAGAAGAGGAGGAAAGAGAATGAAAACACTTTATTTTAAAAAATGGGGAATGTTATGGTTGTATATTGGCAGAGACTTCCAGCGAGTGGACATCTTGTAACGGTGCTGTCTCAAGCGTGGTTTAGACTTCTCCGTTAGAATGACCAAGAAGGTCCTGATCTTCGCAGTGGTGCCTACATACTACTTGCATGCTACATTCACGTGTACACAAGGGGGAAGTATCACATTTTCAACAACAAAACCCTACGTAACCGGATGACCATTGTCCTGTTCGACCAATCAGGGTTTACTATCTTCTCAGAGATGGGCAATATGTTGCCAACCTCTGGGAGGACTGTGAGGTCCGCAACCGACAAAAGGTGCAGGGTGTTTACGACGCCGATGTTCTCAGATGTACTGACGGAGAAGTGTAAACTGGCCATCAACATCAACTCCCCGTCCTCCTTACTTTGGTAGGAGGCTACGCTGACCAGCAGCAGCTGGGTCTGGGCGTCCAGGCTGCCCACCACCTCCCTGACCCGGTCTGCAGTCTGGCTCTCGGCCCAGCTGTTGATGGAGGTTGCGGCCTCCTGCTGGGTGGCGTAGGACAGGGTCTGGGCCTTGCCCCCGAACTGGGTCTGGACCAGGTCCAGGTAGGAGGGGGCCAGGGAGAAGTCCTGGGAGGGGAAGACGGCGACGCCCTGCTTCAGAGGGAAGACCCCGTCTCCGGTGATGGAGTTCTGGAGGGCCTGGAAGAGATCTGAGACGCAAAACATGAACGAGCTGATGTTTTAATATTCAGTTTGGTGTTTCTATCCCCAGTACTGAATATATACACAGTTAACAAGGTGTGATGTTGATTAACCATTACAAACCATATAAAAATCCACCCTATAATGACATCACAAGTGGGAGTGTCCACCCAGATGTATGATGGATGGATCAGTCTACCAGTTGGTACAGTCCACTGGGTATGCTGGGTCACTAGAGGGTAGATTTTGACATGGC
>OMKN01002220.1:2525-15295 GCA_900302345.1 Melanonus zugmayeri | reverse complement strand
CAGGGAGGGAAATGAAACTGTTTGATAAACCAGATGGCTACATAGAGTGATGAAATTGTTTTGATTAACCTAGTAACCAAAAAAGCAAAAAAAAAATACTAATGTAGTGAAGGAGAAAGAGCGAGAGATGCGAGCGAGATACAGCGGCCCATGATGTGGGCTGTGTCAGCTTATCGACGCTGCTTTACCTGGAAAATGCCCCTCTCCCTTACAGCCCTATTAGCACTCCGACGGTGTTCTCTGATATGCTTTGGAAGTCGCAATAGACACATATGTGACTTAGCAGCATATTGAATCCTCAGAAACACCGAGGAGGACCACATCTCCATCTTTCACGTGTGTACTATACAGACGTATGTTCAGATGAGTTCTTATCGCAACCTATATGCTGCACAGCTGTCAGATAAATCAGCCTCATTGCGTACACAGCGATACCGTTCCTTGGCAGCGCTGGTCTCGGCGTAGAGAGACTTATCTTGGCAGCATCTTGATACATGTTCTGTTGGAATTGCAATTTTAATGTCAGCCTCTTTGCAGTTTGTGGTAATCAGATGTAAATCTTTATTGCATGCATTTACAGTGTGCCTGCATTCAAATGTGGCTATTTATACAAAATATCTCTCATTCTAATGTGAGCGGCAGCGCCATGGTATTCAATGGCATTCTAATGAGAGAGATATATCAAAATTACTCCTGATGTTTTATAGAGAATAAATGCACCTTGGCATTAAAATTGCAGCACAGACGGAATATTAAATGAGGATTTGATCCAAAGGGATTCAACTGCTTAACCATAGCGGAAACAGCCAAAGAAAAACTAGAGTCGCAATTCTTTCCAAACCATTAGCTGAGAAAATGCTACTTAAAACGTACTTGTAGATAATTAATAACTGACATCTTGGAAGTGTGCTGCAATTAGACCGGCTTTAAAGTCCATGAATCCTTTGCACACTGACCTCTTTGTAGCACTGAATGTGCTCATAGACGGGCATCATTCGGCATAATAGCTCTTATTCTTGTTAAGGTAACGTTTTAAATGTTCTGTGTGGGCTTCTTAGTATCCCACACATTCATTACGGGAGGTTTCACAAGCTACCGTGGACAATTAATGTATGCTTGGTCGTCAAAACTAATTTGTGCATGTAGTGTCCTGTACATCAGCAGCATTGCACTGAAGACTGTCGCTGTTGGGCACAGGGGATGATTGCATTCATCACACTGGGGTTGAGAATGGTGTGGACGTGTTTAACATGAGACAAATGGTTTCCTAAAATCTAGGTCTGTGCATGTGTCTGCCTGTCTGATTGCTGTCTGTCTGTCTCACTCTTTCACTCTCTCTCACTCTCTCTGAATGTATTTTATGTTAATCTAGTCTACTAAGTGGTATAGAGCTGTGAATAGTTGTATACTTTATATTGATTACTTATTCTCAGCCTTTAATCTGTTTACTCTCTACAAGGGAGGTCACAGCCTTGTATTCCCTTTTCTATTGTGCTCCTCTTCCACTTGTAAGTGCATTTATTATTTCATGACCTTAACTAATATCCATAAAACTATCTGTAAGATAGATTCTTTCTGCCTAAGTACATACATATATATACTATGATACTAGTGTAACTGCACATGCACATGCAATAACACATACCTGGAACTTAATCATTGAACATTGGGTCAAGTATTATTATATTGTCGAAACCCTGTCCTCTCGACACTGGTGTCCCTCAAGGCTCAGTGCTAGGACCTCTTCTGTTCTCTCTATATACTAGGACCCTAGGCTCTGTTCTCACATCACACGGTTTCTCCTATCACTGTTATGTAGACACGCAACTATTCCTCTCTTTCCCCCCTCTGACACCCTGGTTGCAACACACATCTCAGAATGTCTCACAGACATCAGCACATGGATGACTGCGCATCACCTGAGGCTCAACCTTGACAAGACCGAGCTCCTCTTTTGTGCCGGGGAAAGACTGCCCTCACATGGACCCGCTGGTCACTATTGAGGACATTGCAGTATCTTCTTCCTCGACCGCAAGGAACCTTGGCGTGGTCCTGAAAACCAACTGTGCTGCACTGCCAACATCACCGCAGTAGTCCGATCCTGCAGATTTGCTCTCTACAACATCTACAGGATCCGGCCTTTCCTCACGAGGGAAGCAGCGCAGCTTCTGGTCCTCTTCCTGCCTCCGCTATCAAACCTCTACAGTGTATCCAGAACGCCACAGCACATCTCATGTTAAACCTACCAACGTTCTCCCATGTGACCCCCCTCCTCCGTGACCTCCACTGGCTCCTTGTAGCAGCTCGCCTCGAATTTAAGACAATGACGCTGGCCTACAAGGCTGTCAATGGAACCGCCCCCACCTACCTCCAAGCGATGGTCAAACCCCACGCCCCAGCTCGAGCTCAACTACCTCAGCTGGCCGGCTGCTACCGCCATCGCTAAGAGGACACAATGGTCACTCAACTAGGTCACAACTCTTCTCTGTTTTGGCGGCATAGTGGTGGAATGAGCTCCCTGCCGCGGTCAGGACAGCAGAGCCGCTTACCAGCTTCCACAAGAGACTCAAGACACACTTGTTCAGAGTTCACCTAGACTCTGCATAGCCTCCCTCCTCTACCACCCCCCCCCCCCCATACACCTATGCACTTGTTGTATGTTTGTACGTCCTGGCATTTAAATAGTACATAGCATTATGTAGCATCTTACCCTAGCTATCATTGCTGTACACCAGCAATAGAGAAGCCTAGCAATTACAAGTGCTCAGAAACTTGTTCTATTGACAAACTTGGAAACTTGCTCTTTTGGCATCCTTACTATACCGACAGGGATATATTGTTGGTTCACTTTCTTCTGACAAATGTACTTATTGTAAGTCGCTTTGGACTAAAGTGTCTGCTAAATGCTCTAAAGGTAAATGTAAATGTACAGTTTGGCAGATTATTTTCAGTCAAAAGTAGACTGACCATACACCATACAGCATATAGGTATATTATCAGTTCAGTTGCTCATGCAAAACATTCCCTTTTACAGTACCCTAGGTAAACATAATCAATGAACTGTTGGCAGGGCAGGATGATAATACAATTTTTGGTCATTGGTCAAAAAGTGCTTTAACCTTGGGGAGAGCAAAAGGGCAAAGTTTCACTCGATCTAGATATTCAGTATAAATGTAACTTGTGAATATAGCATAAAGCAGATCTATGGGCAGGGAAGGGGATACCATTAGGGTGTGTTTTCTCTGGCTACTATGTCTGTGCTTACAAAGACATTCAAAGCAATTTGAATTCAAATCAGACGAAGCTTCCCAAACGAAGCTCGTTTGGAATTGAAACATTTAAACAATGTCCCCAATCCTGCTGTTTTCACACAGAATAATGAGCTGAGGAAGACAAACCATTAAGTTATTATGATAAGTAATATCGTGACCCTGATAAGCAAATGCAAAACAGTGAAGGAGGAATACAAAGAGGGAAGGAATAAAGAAATGATGGATGGAATAAGAGGATAAGTATTAACGGGGTGGCGAGGGAATGCCGTGACCTTTATATGTCAACTCGGGTCAATTAAAAACAAATTTGGTCCACGGAGGAAGTGGATGGAGTGGGCGAACAGATGGAATGTGGAGGGGAGGGGAGATACAGGAGAGCAGGGGATGAGGCAGAGCGCAGAATATCAGGGGGAGAGAAAGTGGAGGCATGCATGAGAAATAGGTGTGCACGTGTGTGCGTGAGCGTTCCAGAATAGGGCTCTGGCGCCAGGATAGAGAGAAACAGGAGAGACAAAAAAGAGAGGAAATGAAAGCGAGAGAACCGTTGAAGAAGAGAGAGAGAGAGAGAGAGAAATACACACAGGGAAAATTAAAGGAAGAGTGAGAGGTGCCAAGACAGGCTGGGGAAGGGGTGAGGAGGGAGTGAGAGCGCTAGAGAGATGGTGCCAGGAGGATAGGGAGAAGGAGAGGGAGGGAGGTGTTGAAGGAGGAGAAGTGAGCGGCGTACTGAATGTTAAGCGGCGTGGCCACTACTAGAATGGTGCTGTGTTGGGCAGGCCTGCAGAGGGATATCAAACACTACACAGCTAAACCACTGCGCGCTGTCGAGCTCCACAAACCGACGCTCTTGGGACCACATTTTCCATCACCCCACCCCCCCCCACCAACACATGAGTGATTTCCACGCATGGCTGATTTCATACCCTCTGCCACCTTCCCAACGTGGTATTTCCATCTGATCAATGTTAAACCTGGACTGTGGATGGGCATCATTAATTCCATAATATTCTTTGACAGTTATAGAAAGACGCGGCGAAGCGTAACGTAACGATTAGAATGAAAAAAAAGACGTGGTCTCGTTCTCATTTGTTCTCCTCTCTCGCTTGTTCATTCCCGTCCTGTATGCTTCGCGTTACCCACTCCACCGCCCGGTTAAAGCGCTCTTGTTAACTAAACCGCGCGTTAGCGTGTGTGTTGCTATGCCCCCTCTCCACTCCGCTCCGGTAATTGTCTTGGTCTGGGGTGACAGAGCAGACCTGACAGGCGGACCCAGATCGAAAGCAGAGATAGATTGAGAAGAGGAGTGTCTGCTCTCCCCTCTATCTCTCATCTCGCATCTGTGCCTCGTGTCTGACAGACGCAGGGCAACATGATGGATGGATGCCCCGCTCTCTTTATATACTTCTCACTCTATCACGTTGTTTTCCTCTATCACTCACTCCTCTCCACTTTCTCTGTCTTTTCATCACGTTCACTCTATTCTGGTCTGCTGCATGTTCTTCATGGGACACCCCTATTTTATTGTCCAGTCTTTCTATGTACACTATTGATAAAATATTGCAGGTGCAGGTGATTTTGTGTGTGTGTGTGTTTGTTGCTCTAAGGCATTATGCAAAACAAAAAAGTTTTCCAATTAAAGCATTTTGTTGTAACTGACAGAGTCATAAATCAAGTTGTATTTATTTTGGTTGATTACTCTGCTGTGTCAGTAATTAGTTTGGAATCCACAATAAGCTTCTGCTGGATTTATATTTGTAGACATAATTGTGTGCCACTATTAGCCTGTAAATTATGAAATACCATGTGTGCCAATATTAAATATATCAAAATGACATTATGAAACAAATGATCATGGATAAATACAGAAATATATATAAATTAGCCAATAGCTACATTGAAGTCAATGAACTAAAGCAATGAGTTCATTATATTTCCTACTTGCAGTTTGTAAGTTACTTAATGTCACACCTGGCTATGAAGATTTTTTGTTTGCTAACATGTCAGTGGATCGTGTTGGTTTCCATGATAGCTAACACTAGTATTGGCTAACGTCATGCTTTGTCCGGGGTTTGCCTCGGGGTGAAGTCACACCGCCGACATACCGTCCGACTGCTTGGCATACCCGGGCTAAGGCTAATAATACCTATACAAAACCTGTGTGTGTCTGCGTCCACCAGCGCACGTGTTGGTGCATGGCAGCTCCATCTGGCCCCGGCCTGAGAGCAGAAATATGTCTGATTGTGTCACACACCTTTCACCTTCACACAACCGTTCTCACGCAAGAGGCCAAGTCCAGGCAACAATACATTTGGGAGATTCTGCCAGAATAGCACGACCTTTTCAACCTTCTGAATGTCAAACAAAGATGACAGGAGTCAATCATCCGAGACAGCTAATTATTATTGGATCAGAAAGGTCATACAAAGCATGGTGCGATTGAAGAGAATAAATAGCATCCACAAAAGTGCAATTTGTTAAATGTGCTAACTGTTAAATCACTAGGTTCAGATGAGTTTACGCCATAGCAGATTAGTGTAAAGCGCACCAACTGATAACCACATGGCTGGGCATTCAGCCCATGGTCTTAACTCAATGGATTGGCACAAGTGTAGAAAAGAAGATTAGTTGAAATAGCAATTAGACATCATCATCCCACTCATGATTAAGTCTTTTGTATGTACCATCTACTAAGTAGAACAATTAACAATAGGATTATGTGAGGGGCGTTTAGCACACTTGTTTTACTTTTGAGGCAATGCAGGCCTTCAAATCCAATTCCCTTTCATGCAATATAAATGGTTAAATGGTCAGCAGTGGCCACTGTAAATGATAAATATAGCCTAAATGCCATAAGCAGATAGGTAGGCAGAAGCCATCACAGGCCTTTACTTTAATACTTCCTTAGAGACATTTAGATGGCTCATGTGTAAACTCAGAGCCTTCGTGCCTTTGTTAACCTCATCTTCAATCCCAGTGTCAAAAGATGGCTGACCTAGCTTGCAACGGTTCTCTACGCGCCGTTCATCTAAGCTCAGCGGCTATAAAACCGCCAACACGGCAGTTTGAGTCTTTTGTTTTGTATTAGAGGAATCACTCTGGTTTTGTTGATGCGAATAAGTGGACATTTCTTTATGAACTATGTATTCATGTATTAAAATTCTTGTTAATGACCCAGCATCAATAAGTAAGACTATACTAGCATTTACCATCAGGGGCAGACAGGTCCTTGTATTCAGAACTGTTAGATACCAGTTATTTGGACCACTTTACTAGGACAGTTGCCAAACCACATCAGTAAGTACAATTTTGAATTCATATTTCCCCATTTAATGGCTTAATATAGAATGAGCTGGATTATATCACAAATTAAATTATCTTTGACATGAAAATAAATCATTTTCCATTTTAGTTCTCTGGAGATTTTCTAGTT
The DNA here is from genome assembly GCA_900302345.1 of Melanonus zugmayeri. NCBI lineage: Eukaryota > Metazoa > Chordata > Actinopteri > Gadiformes > Melanonidae > Melanonus > Melanonus zugmayeri. Next base: position 8,593 of record OMKN01002220.1, on the reverse strand, counting down.
CTTTACCCCAGTGTTAGAAGTCCTATCCTCCAGTGAGCTGATGGGGCTGGTGATGCGTGGGGCAGTAGGATATGGGTAAGAGTTTCTATGAATATGGATGGCAGGCTGGCAGAAGGAAGGCATTGCGTGCATGTGCAGTTTTGCACATAAACCATTGGAATAGTTTTATATAACGAATCCGCAGAGGCACGTGTACAAGCGTGCACATTCACCTGCTGTAGGTGCATGCAGTCATGCAGACACACCACATGCACAAACTTAAAAGATGCATAACAAAAAAAACATCTTTTTCCAATGCCAACGCACATCCATATTTTATGCTAGTGTATGTGTGTGTGTGTGTGTCCATATGTTTCCTTACATGCTTATGTTATTGAAGACCCATAAGGCACTACACAATGATCACACACACATACGCACAAAGACATTTAAATCAGTTCTGCCAAATATAATGCTTGAGCTAAATTTAGTAATTTCATTTAAAGGGATACATCGAAAAATCTTAGTGTTTGCTTGTCTTACCCAGATTTAGACAAGTTGTTGATTCCAAATTCATCATTGTGCGTCCAGAAGGGGGTTTCGCTGGGATAGCATTTGCTTTCCGTTAGCCGCTTCCATTGATTTGCAGAGATACAGTAGCCTAGCTCCTGTTCATGTGAGGGGAATACACTTTTAATTACTTTTCAAAGATTTCCAATGGGTTTCGAATAGTCGTTTATTCAAAATGAGTGCCAGTAACAACACAACATGATTGTAGTTTGTCTACAAACACAAATAATTCGGCACTATTTTCGTCTATGTCATTATTAGGCTGCTGTGAATGATTATATTATCAGCTGCTTCTGGCTGGGTCGTCTACATGGAGGCTAACCTAGTGTTTTCAATTATCTGTCGTTTGCCTGGGAAAGACAGGCAAACGACAATTTTGATTTCTTAGAGTATCCCTTTAATATTTCATTACACAATGGTCCAGAATGTATTTTGTTAAAGAGAGCACCAGAAAATATTTCATGTGTACAGTAAAAATATACTATACTTGGGTAACATCTTTTTAACAGAAAAAAAACAAGACCACAATAATAAACCACAATGTATTGATATTTACATTTGTCAAAGTAATGCAAATGTATCTTGGTTGCTCAGCTGTCAAGAATTTTACTGGAAGCTAGCTCATTAGCTCATTCTAATGACGTTAAAGCCCATGTCAGTATTGACATATTATGACTGTCTCACTGCCTCGATAAAACCAATGTCTACTTGAATGGCAAAACATATTCAATGAGCCCCATTGGTCCAAAGGGCTTTGAATCACAACTCGGCTGATAGATGGAGGGAATGCATTGGCTTGGCAGCCATTTGGTGGGGTAAGGCATCTGGCTCAGGCGTTCCACTTGAGATGTGGACATTTGATATGCATTATGGAAACCATAAGCCACTCGTCTCTAGAACTATCTTGCTGGCTGTCAATATACCCAACATTCAATAAGCATAGCATTGTAAAGCAAAGGTGGTTTGTTTCAAGAACAGCATGCCAATCATTTGGTTAGGGGTTAAGAAGTCAAATCCAGTGTTCGAAAGTTACGGGACATAAAAGTACACTTCAGTTGAATCGCGTTCACATATGAGACACTTTGTGAGATACGTTTTATTGCAGCTGTCGTGAAGCAACTGCGAACAGTTGGATTGTTTCGCCACATAATCGTATCTTCTTGTAACATAACAAATGCCTCAAGCAGTTTGATCACATAATGCACAGCAGATCGCTTGCATTTGACATTTGCTACCACTGCTGAGTAAACATCTACAATTTCGCTGGTCGTCACGGTCGTACTTTAAGGTGAACCCAGTCGTATTTTAAGGTGAAGACAGAAGCACTTGAAGGTGTCATGCTGAGTGAGATGGGATGCACATTAAAATCCCCATTCAGGCATTATGGACTAGCAAGTCTAACAAAAACATCCGTGAACCTTCAGAATGTGTCTTAGAATTGCTTACCAAACCACATTTGTCTACATCTGTCTGCTTGGTGCACATTGATGTGCACAGAGTAGACAGTTCTCTTTCATACCATAGGGGCACATTGTTCTTCCATTTATTTAGCAAAGGCCGGTCCCCCAGATTGGTTATGGGCTTCACACATTAGGTCAGGCCATAAAAGATCTGTCATTTTTGCACAATCACACAATCCTCCCCTGTGGCCACTGGCCACATTCAAAGTCGACAAATCCTGATCATCTATTGAGTGTTTGTCATATGCATCTCTTCTTTAATACCATACAGATGACTTCCAGCATCACAGCTTCAGTCTCAACCCGCCTCCATCTTCAGTCCAAGATAACCCTTCTTTCCCACTGTGGTATCCAAGTATGAACGATCATTTATCTCAGTATGTAGCCCCACACTTCACACCGTCTCCTGTCTCCAGCTTCTTTGTGTGAGAATCCATTCAACTATAAAGCCACCGCCAGAGGTGAGAGAGACCAGAAAGGGTAAACGTAGCCCATGTACATCAGCAGGAAGAAGGTTGCTTCTATCTTCACCCCTATATTCTGTCTTCTTGTGGAAAATAGATTTGCAGCAGTGTGTTGGCAATGTTATGAAGACTGTATGTATATGTGTGGGTATGTGTGTGTGTGAGTGAGAGAGTTTGTTTATGTGCGTTTCTCTGATTGTGTGTACTGAGGGCTACTGAACAATCATCACATATAATATTCATTAGATAATTATCATTCAGGTATACAGGGACATTGGCCATATTTGGCCTGCTTAATCATCAAACTAAAGTCTATTAATGATAATGTCTGATAATGTGTTGCTTAATCATTTGATCATTCCTTTATTCATCAAACAAGCCAGTTCAAGTCTTTAAGCATATTTTAAAATGTTAATGGCTTTCTTTGGAAATGTTCTACAGTGAACATAAGCGCCACCACCAAAGGTGGGAAATAACACAATTTGATCTGGCAACTGCTAAAGTGGCACATTTAGCAATGTGGGCTCCTGTGTTCTGTGTCAAACTTAAATTAACAATAATAATGATATACCCTCAGGTACCTAAACTGCTCCCTGGTGCTATTCCAGTGTTATGCGTGTTATTTTAAACACCACAGAGGTCATGGTCATGTAACTAGGAATGAAAGAAAACAGCAAATGGGTGACAACATTTTGTTGCCATGTAATGGATTTATGGTCAGCAACAAAACCTGAAACCTCATAGTAGTATGTCTACTCCTCATCATGGATGTAGTAGTACATGGATGTGTAGTAGTTTCCCATACATTTCATCAACATTTTTAATATTGAAAAAAAGAAATCTAATAGGGACAAATGGGCTGGCTATTTATATAATTGTTATAGTGGTGTGAATTTTTGTTTGTGTGTGTGTACGCATGTGCATGAGATTTTACCTTTAATAGTATCAGTATCAGAACTTGTCTCACACCTCTCCATCAGCCCTCAAAACACACACACACACACAGCTGTGTGTTAGAGCACTCTACAGATTGGTAATCAGTGCAGCATGTAATTTACCAATTGATCCCCATCAACTCCAATTATACTTCTGGAACAGCCTTCACTGTCTGCTTCACACTGCCTCTCTTTCACTCTCGCTTAGTCTGTCTCTTTCTTTCACACCCATGGATACCTCTACCACCAAATACACACAAGCTCACTCTCTCTCTCTCATACACACACACACACGCTCTCTCTCTCATACACACACACACACATGCTCTCTCTCTCTCTCCCACACACACACACACGCTCTCTCACACACAGACACACACTCTCTCTCTCACACACACATCACGTATATTGCCATTATTTCTTAGGCTTTGTCTGTTTCTCAGCATTACTGTCATTCTTCTCAATCTCGCTTTGTCTGTAAGGGAGTACATCTGGAACTTGAAACCATTTAACACCTTAAGGAAAATCAATGGTGCCCCTGACTACAGCATGTCAATGGTTGCAAGTATCTCCCCCCTTTTTGACTCACCCATCGGTAAACCTAGTGAATATTCACCAAACATACAATTTAATGATGGCTTTATCTCATTTAAAAAACAATTGCTAACACTGTAAACACCTATAACCTGGCATTATTATAGTGTTATTAATTAAACAACTATCTATGTTAGTTAAAAATAAGACAGCTAGTGAAACCTGACACTCAAGGAGCAAAACCTCACCTCAGATCTGCACAACTATAAGCACATTCTCAGTCTCACACTTTTTGCCAAACACTACACAGTGTTTTGCCAAACACTACACACAGTGTTTTGCCAAACACTACACACACTTCTCTACATGATGTCACTTCTTTGCCATTTCAAAACACTGCCATTCAAAATGCCACGCCCATGGACCAATAGGTCAATGCATGGCCACCTGGTCACACACCTCACTGCTTAATTCTTAACTCATCAATCAGGATGTAAGCACTATAAAAAGACCACAGTTCAGCACCTTTTTACAACAACAATGGAAGCCAACATAGCAGTGAGAGGAAGAGGCAGGTGTAGAGGGAAGGTGAGAGGGGGAGGAAGAGTGAGAGGTAGGGGTAGAACTGGAGGGGGAGGGGGAGGACAAAGAAGAAGGAAGAAGACAACTTTCTGATGAAATCCGTGCAACGTTAGTTGACCATGTTATCAACCATGGGTAATAAGAGAGGCTGGGCAGAGAGTCCAGCCCAACTTGAGGCGATTTACTGTTGCCTCTGTCATCCGGGCGGACCGTATGGATGATGCAGAGCAGCACAGATATGTTGTCGTATGGGACAATGTCAGCTTCCATCGCGCAGCCCTGGTCCAAAACGGGTTTGTTGACCACCCACCCTCTATACCTTCCACCCTACTCTTTCTCAATCCAATTGAAGAGTTGTTTTGGGCATGGAGGTGGAAGATGTGTGACCGTCAGCCCTATGTGCGCATGCCTCTTCTGCAGGCAATGGAAGATGGGGATGTGATGATATTGATGTGGGTGCTGTCCAGGGCTGGATACGTCACTCAAGGCGCTTCTTCCCTCGATGTTTAGGCAGGGAGGATATCGCCTGTGATGTTGATGAGGTGCTGTGGCCTGTGGCTGTGAGATGCAGCCTAAGTATTTTTCTTTCCTATGTTTTTTCTTTGTTACAGTAAAAAAATTGTTTCCGTATATTTGATCCCCAAAGTTTTATTTTCTGTTTACTGCAGCCTATTCGATAGAGAGCATATTTTGTCTTCACACAACTGTAATGTGTATGTGCTGTGCATATGTTGCACTGATTTGCTATGGAGAAAAATAAAAAGGTTTTGTTTCATTATATTTGTCTCTGCACATATTTCTGTAGACTTGAACAATCTCTCTGCAGAATTCTCTTTTGATTGAGCACAACAGAGTGTAGTTGGTTGGACAACAATCTGGTAATATGAATGAAGTGTGTGCCATTTGGTGGCAAAGTTTGCTTTTGATAAGTGTTTATGTAGTTTTGAATGCAGTGCTTCATTGTGGATACATGAGGTGTTTTGCACTTTGGGTGTGTGGTTGTGTGAATTGTGTGAAGTCTTATGAGAAAACGAGCCCTGTTGTCAAAAATGTGTTTTAGCAATTGCAAAAAACTGTAAACCCTTTGAACATGTTAAAGAAAGAGTATCTCATGTAACAGAGGAAGACCATCGATGAGGAAAAGTTACATTCAGGAGGAGTGAAGGACAGACCAGTGAGAAAAGAGGAAAACGATAGAGAAAACATAATGGGTTGATGCAAAAACAACTGCCAAAAAGACCCGCTCTCATTACTAGTGGTCCATTCTTCCCATCTCCACACTTAACCTCCTTGTAGAGATTGCTCCTAGTGCATCCATTTCCAAGACAATGACCTTAAACACCAAGTTGTAATTTCATTGACCCACATGCTCAGTTCCCGTCTCTCCCCTTTTAGTCTTATTTGGCCCTTGCCTCACCTTTTATTCCCTTTCCCTAACCCCCCTCTCTCCCTCTCTTTGGAAACCCTCCCCTCATCTCCCCCCTCTCACCTCCTCTGCTTTCCTCCTCGCTTCCGAGGTCACCATGGTGACTCAGCTTCCCCCC
>OMKN01002219.1:16154-31124 GCA_900302345.1 Melanonus zugmayeri | reverse complement strand
CGGGCGTGAGAAGCGGCGCTTGTCGTTTATCCACGAAATGACAAATGATTCGCTGTCCTCCTTTTAAGATGCCCCTCACACACGCACCTTCATAGTCCGGTACCCGAATAAAGAAAATAAAGAAGGAAGTACTTTTGAGATCGTTTTATAATGGTGTGTGTGTGTGTGTGTGGATGCCAGGAATCCCTTCTTAGTGGTATCATGTATTGTCATTATTTTCCAACTCTTAACTTAATTTATCCATATCTGTCCATTTTAGTTTGTTGGTGTTACCATGGATGTATAATAAGAGTGTTATTTCTCTCTCTCTCTCTCTCTCTCTCTCCCTAGTCGTCCTCATTCTTCCCCATTATGCCTAACCTAACACTACCTCAGCACCAGTATACATGCTGAAGTGTCTAATGCCAACTGTAAACATATCATTAGGGAAACTGGGTGCAGGGTAAAGGTTACCCTTAGTGTTGTGTCCTCACAGTGCTTTGTCATTATTTGTTTCTTATCCATATACAAAATATTCAAGTACACTGACTATTGAGATCTAAAACCAGCTAAACATGTAGTGACCTAACTGTGACCTAGTGGCTACAACAAACACATTGTTTGTTCATTGCATTGCCCATTGTCCCGGTTTTACTGGTTTCTGAAATTATTTTATGAGTTCTTCACATCTTCACATCTTCACACAAAGTCTGTTATCAGTAACTATGCCTACTATCAGTATCTAGTATCAGCCTATAGCCTATTCATACAACATGTACATTTGCAGCACTCGCTTAGGCACGTGTCATTTGCCATAACCTTCATATTATCATATTTGTGGTTACTTTGGCCTGGCGTTTGTCATTGTGTATTTTGCGTATTTTTAGCTGACCCTTGACGTGGCATTTCATTGTTAATCATTGTCAAACACTGCTTGACATTGGTAATCATAAAATCCTCACAGTAACCAATAAGGCGTCTTGTTTAACCCGGTGACGCTCCATTCCTCTCTCCCCATTGCTCTCTCTGACACATTGAGAGCTCAACTGTTGTTATGCATCTCCACTGGGAATATGCAATGCCTGGGAAAAACCATCAAAACCAGAGAAAAGCTTCTTTTTTGTATTCGAGCTGTTGGTTCTGTCAATGCTGCTGTTGTCTTGTTGACGTCCTCGGGTTGAGATGTAGCCAATGCCGGCTACTGTTGCTATAGACAACTCCACAAGTGTTTTGTGGTTGTCAAACTTGGTGGTAGGGTTTTGTGTCTCGACAGAAAACATAGATATAAGGGAACTATACTATACAGGCGCAGTGATAGAAACGGGCCGTTTTAATATAGTAATGTGTTTTAGATGTCCGGGCAACACAACATTGGGCTAATTTCCTCTCCTGGCGACAGTTTCTTCCGATAGCCTCCTATCTGTCAACTGCACACAAGATAGCTTTGTGTTGAGCTGAATATTTAAACCAGTATTTACCCCCAAAGGTTAGCCATAGCAGCTTCACATTATCATTAGCCAGGCGGCAGTTGAAGCCACAGAGCTAATGCTTAAAAGATTAAAACAAAATTGGCAGCATTCTCTCCAAATCCAACCGAAAAGGGCCCATTAAAACAATAGGCCTAATGTGCAATCACCCGCCACGCTATTCTCTTTTAATTTTTTTAATTTCTCTTTCCATCTCACTCTCCCCTAATTCCTCCTCTACTTCCACCTCGCCTTATACTGTTTCATATAGTGTCCATCAGAAGATTCACACCTATAGATGCTATGGAGCGATGGGGGGGCCCCGCCCCTTGATATGCCAATGTCATTTTTTCTGATCTGGGGTCACGGCACACAAAGGCTGCCTTCACTCTTCCTATATGTCAAATAACAACGTCTCGTTCAGCTTGCGACGACTTTCCATGTAGGATGAGCTCTCCATAGACGGGACCTTCCTGGCACGGAGCACACGTTCGACAACATGTTTACAAGAAGCCTATTCTTTCATGTCTTGTGCGGTAACATAATAGTGAGTTGGCTTAAGCCGCATTCCGTTGGCGAGATGTAAGCTGTAACCGATACGACGCATAGATAAAACTTGGTGTGTGGTATTTTTTGTTCTTGTTTTCTTGCTCCTAATCCCTCAGGAATCTCAAGACGGTACCGCTCACGGGCTTGTGAGCATATTAAACCGTAGTTGGACATCGGTGGCGGCGGCATGTCTTATTCACCGAAAAGGTTCTGGTGATTAGCGCGCTAATTTGGGCTACATGGACACCGTGAAAGCGCTAGCTCATGCAGTATTAAAAAAACAGATCTAAAGGGAGGAAGCAGCTGTCTTGTGGTGTTGCTCAGATTTTTTTTTTTTTACCTTTCGTTTCAGACTTCCTGTTCAAATTTCTGGTGATCGGCAGCGCTGGTGCGGGCAAATCGTGCCTCCTTCACCAGTTCATTGAGAACAAGTGTAAGTTTGCACACTGTCAAACATCTATATAGTTACTACTAGAGTTGCATCAAGTGCATAGTTCAGTATTGACGAAGAGTTTCCTTGCCATTTACCACACATTCAAATGTAAGTGAATGATGCATCAGAATTATGTAAATTGCCAAAACATATTTTGCCCTTTGTTTGCAAACCTCAAATGGCACACTGACATGCACACAAAATACAATTGCAATTGAAGTTCTCAGTTGAAATGGGCTTTAAAGCTGTACCTGTGTAGCCTCCCAGGCAAATTAAGGTGCGTAGTACATTTTCAAGATGGAACCCATATTGGTAATGGTGATCATATACATACAGTGAGGTGAGTGTTTTAAGTCCATTTGCTCAGTGTCTGCCTTAGTAGCATTGACTGATTCATCTTGAAATATCATAATTCATAATTAATCACCCAGGATATAGCTCTCACGTACCCACAATGAAGCAGTGTATTTTTAAACTCCAGTATAATGTATAAACTAGATGGATTCATTTCAAAGGACACTTGCGCACGCACACACACAGACACTTTGTAAATTGTACTGAATTGGGAACTACTCTGCTGTCGTTGACGTTTGAATGTGAGAGGCCGGCCGTCTACAGTCCTTTGATGTAGTTCTGAGCCGTTTGATGTAGTTGTGAGCCCATGTCTCACAAACAAGTACAACATAACACGCACATTATCCAGATCTTTCAACTCCATGCAGAACTAACAGTCCTGCATGGCGTGGAAGGATCTGGCTTTCTTATGGAGCACAGCTGGGACTGCGCAAGAGATGACACTACTTGGATTTGTGTGATCACTTCCCATAAGCCACCCACCTGTAGTTTCTTAAAAATAAGACTCTTTATTTGTCCTCTCCTCTTCCAACCCCTCCTCCTGATGCAGTCAAGCAGGACTCCAACCACACCATAGGGGTAGAGTTTGGCTCACGCGTGGTTAACGTCGCTGGAAAGACGGTCAAACTACAGATTTGGGACACGGCCGGGCAAGAGCGATTTAGGTAAAGGCCCCCTACTTCCTCTTTATGGATGTGGTATCTTTGATTTTTTTTTGTATTAATGGGTTAATGTGTGCAATTGAGTGTTTTGTCTGTTTTTTCGTTCTAGGCAGAGACTAGCTGTGCTTGTACCCTGTTAAAAAAGGGAGAGGTTTTTTCATGTTGAAGGATGATTGGCTTCCCACCCAGTCATGCTGGGAATTTCCATTCAGTGATTACTCACCATGGCATTGTTTTAAATCTCTTTAAATGCGGTTCCAATCTTTTACTTCATTATGTTTTCTTAGCACTTTACTCTTCACAAGTAAAGCCGAGACAGATTCCTAAGAACCAGAAAAGTTGTAAGGCAATACCGTATTGTAGTATTGTGTATATATGTGTGTGTGTGTTGTGAACGCGGCAGGACACCTAAGCCTCTACTGTACTTGCAGATCGGTGACACGAAGCTACTACAGAGGAGCGGCGGGGGCACTGCTCGTCTATGACATCACCAGGTAGGTCAGCCACAGCACAACACACGCCTTGGTGGCACCACTTTGGGATTCATGTTACACTGCATGGTAATGACTAGGTTGGTTTTGTTTATGGGAAAACATCATGTGTGTCATTAGTATTTATTTTAATTGGTGTGTTCATTGCCATTACCAAGATGGCTGTTTTTTGTTTGTTTTGTGTGCATTCCTAATCCCAAACTAATGCTGAGCCTTTTAGTTGAAGTCTAACCCTACCTATCTATTTTAATTCAAATCCTCCATTTAATTCATGTTTCTTTGCAACATTTTGATTCTTTGCAACGTTATGAACATTATTATTTGTTGGTATATTAGACACAATTTGTGTGAATTCCACCATATTACCCTTTTGAGATTTAAGTAAAGGAAAGTAAGTGTGGTTTGCAAAGGTCTGGAGTAGTCTGGTGTGTGTGTATGTGCATGTGGGTTTGTTCTTAGTGAAGTGGATGGGGTGGGGGGGAGATGATGCAGTGTGAAAGAGGCTGTAACATGGCAGAAGGCAGTAGTCTGGGAAGATGAAGTCAACTGGGAACAGAGGAGGCAGAGGGGCGGGAGAAAAGCGGCGGAGGGCAGGAGGGAGGGGGAGATAAAGAGGGTGATGAAGACCACGATCGATGTTGTGTGTAGTCTGGAGAAAAACAGGAAGTGTGTGTGCGTGAGGAGGAGTGTGTAATCAAAACTGTGTCATGGGCAGTCAAACCAGAGGTGATGTCATCCTCTAGCTGTTGTCTGACTGCAGCTGTAGTTGATTATCTTGCAGGCCCACACCCCTCTGCTCACCTCACACTGTCTCGGGACTCGGACGCAAGTGGGCGGTCGCTATGGCGACGGGTGACTTCACCTCAAAAGCAGTTGAAAGTTCTTTACCCCCTCCAATGTTTTTTTTGTCACCTAAAGAAGTCAGCGTGCATTATTGAAAATGATTTCCGCGAATGAAACCATTGGGAAATGCTAATTAGTTTTTTCTGCTCAAACATGAGGGTTTTTTCTTACCTTGGGGGGGCGTAACAACCTTCAGTACACATTCACTGTGTAGATGTAGTGTCCACACACACACACACACACAGGGATAGTGTCTGCTCCTTACTGTTTGTCGATGCCCCTCCCGGTCTTGCTCCTAGCCGTGAGACGTACAACGCCCTGACCAACTGGCTGACGGATGCACGCACGCTGGCCAGCCCCAACATCATCATCATCCTGTGCGGCAACAAGAAGGACCTGGACGCAGACCGAGAAGTCACCTTCCTGGAGGCCTCGCGCTTCGCCCAGGAGAACGGTAGCAGGGATTTAATGCAATCATTAATAAGAACGACAACATAATCATAATGATAGTTAATGATGATGATGATGGTGATGATAAGATGACATCTCTGTTCCCCTCTTTCCTTCTCCTCCCTCTCTATTGGTTCCTCATCCCCCCTCCCTCATACGTTTTGTTTCCCTCTGCCCCCTCCCGTAGAGTTGATGTTTCTGGAGACCAGTGCTCTGACGGGGGAGAACGTAGAGGAAGGCTTCCTGAAGTGTGCCCGCACCATCCTCAACAAGATAGATTCAGGTACTGCCCCACACGTGGTTGATGTGCGTGTGTGTGTGTGTGTGAGTAAGAGTAAGGGGTCTAAGACAAGAAATTAGAAAAAAAGTATTATTTCATTGGTGCCCAGATTGTGTGCGAGTGTGTGTTCATCATTGGGTCACACATCTGTGACCCCCTGATTAAAGATGCAACAGTTTGCATACAGCTGTTTGTCTGTAGGTCTATGTCTTTGACATGTCCTTGAATCTGCTTGTGTTCCAGGTGAGTTGGACCCAGAGAGAATGGGCTCAGGTATCCAGTATGGAGATGCTTCCTTAAGGCAGCTGCGACAGCCGAGGGGCGCTCCCACACAGAACAAGCAGCAATGTAACTGCTAGGGTGGGGGGTGGGGCATGCCCATCACCTCACAATCCCCAGACCCCCAGCAAGCAGGAAATCCCCTTCCGTGTGGCTGTGAGCTCTGCCCCTGTGTCCTGGGCAAGGAAACCCCCTAGTGTGAACATCCAAGGATGACAAGGAAGAAGAGGAAGCCCCCATCGGAGAATATCGCTTCATAGTAACTTCTTGCCAGACATCCAGGTGTCATAGATCATATTTATGGGCTCCCCCTGATTTTATTTCTTAATTGTGTTCTTATTTTTTTTCGAGTATGTTGGTTTGGTTTTTATCAACACATGCTCAAGGGCGTGTTCAGACGTAGTCCCATCGTTGTATTTGTTGTATATGTTGTATTTATTATTCAAAGCAGTCGGGTAGGACATTAATATCTGCTTGGTCAGCCTTTTGGGAGTTTTAATATTCAGAGGAGTGCATATTATGAACCCTTGTTTGCACTAGACGGTCTAAGAAATCAGAAGCAAGGCAAGGGATTTATATTGTGAGTTACCCTCTAGCTAACTAATGTTTCTTCAATCATGTAATTTAATTTGACATGTTCAGGATTTAGGTTCAGTAATATTGTAAAAAACAACAACTTTTTTTTTTTCAAATGAATTACTGATTCTAAGTTGGGACTGCTTTTCCAATCTTATTGATCATCCTGTCAAACCAAGCGCTCCCAATTCGAGGTGTATGTCGTTTTGCGTCCTGCACTATTACAATAATGTCGAGTATTGGCCTTAGTAATATATTTGACAATTTGGATGTATACTTTCTCCAGTCAGTCTCCAAACGTCAGTGGCGCCCATAAAGGAATATAAATACAACTCACTCCACTCCATCGGCACGTAGGCAAACCTATGTCATGTATCAAAAGCACAAAGATAAGTCATTTACCCGACAACAATACCCATGGTCCTTTGTTTTGTGCTCGCTCCAATGTTTTGCCCCCTGTGTCTTTGCCCCCCTCCACAGTTTAAAGGCAGGTCACATGTCTTTGCAAACACAGCCATGTCCTGCAGCTTTGCCCTGCCTCCGCGTTTCATATTTTCATCTTGCCGCCCCTGCGTATTTCTTACTGTTTTGTATGAGCGTTGTTCAAGGAAGGCCACGGGAAGCCTAACTTGTTTTTGCCTCAGTGCCACACACAGGAAGCACCCCCGACACCAACCGCTGAGTTCAATCGCTTGGGGCACGTGATTATTCAGAAGAGGTTTCCATGAGGTAATACATGGATGTCCTGTCCTATGCCTCGCTCACAGTTGTCGCTTCTCGTCCCTCTTTTGTTTGGCTTGGAAGCAGCAGCAGTGCTCTGTGTTCTCTAGTGCGGTTGGGTGTTTCAGAGCAGGCCCAGATGTTTTCTCCCTGGAACAGGCCCTGGGTTGCCCCAGAGAGAGAGGGGGAATTTCCTCTGCACTATGGTTTCCTCTTTCCATGCATCACAGGGAGAAGGGTTTTCTGGAAGAGAATGCGGTTAAGAGTCAACATAACATTAAAATCATCCCAGGCTCCCCCTCCATACTTTTTATTTTTTTCGAAGTCATCAGGCACTGAACCAACTCAAGAGCAGGTCACCCCAGTATAGTGGAGATCAAACCACATGCCTGCATATCCTTTTAGCATGTCTTTCCCTCTAAAGGGTGCTCTCTTCTGAACACCAGAGATCTGGCATGTGTCCATGTGGTCCAACCCCGGTGGTTTTGAGATGAAGTAATGCTGGTGGTGGTGTGTGCATGTAAGGGGGATGGGGTGGGGTGGGGGTCACCGTGAGACAGACTGGTGAAACCATTTCGTTGTGAGAAACTGTTGAACGCTTTTGAGTTGTCTCCTTCTGCAAGTGCACTTTTTTATTTTTGGAATTTTGGTTCTGTTAATATGCTGTACCTATAGAATTGTATATTTTATTTTAATTGAACTGTATACTGTAATAAAGGTGTTTGATTGTAGATGCTATCCTTTGTTACAAAAGACTCAGAAGTTTTCAGCCTGTGTTCTACTCTTTGAACATGTCCACTATTCAATAGTTCTGTCAGGTAAAGTTTGATTGACTGCCACTGCAATTTTTTTAGATGATGTTGAAAATGTGTTCCAGATTAAAGGTGGAGCAAATCTGTTGACAACTTTTTGGGATCGTATTGCTTTACGGAGTCGGACATCTATTTCAATTATAAATTGTCCATTTCAGATGTAAATTGTGGAATACTGTTCAGAGAGTCGAAGTTGGTGTGTACGGTAACTTCATGTTGATGTATTCTACTGTGTAAAGTAGGTGTTTTAAAAATAGCCATATAATCAGCTCTCAGATATTTGTTTGGCATCATCAGGTCTTACAGATGCACTCCAGATAAATTGATCACAGTAACGAACACGGTTCAGTTCACAGATCAGTTGTTGCTTAGTAACTGCTATTTAATCATTTTAAAACTACTGTACATTTTACATGGTCTATGATGTAAATAAGATTTGATTTCACTATTGTCTACTAAGGGTGTGCATTTCTCATTGATTGTAATTGTTATCGAATTCCCAGTAAACGGCTTGTTTTTTTTTAAGTTAACATCCTGAATGGTTTTATTACACTGGCCAATCACAGATCTGAATTAGGGTTGCATGCACACATGCTAACCACAGGTTCAATGGGTTGCTATGGCTCATCTCGTCCTCCTTTTAATGGGTACACTCAACCACCTATGTAAGCATTTATCTACAAACACCCGATGAACCTGGTGCACTTAGCAGCATAGAGAAACACTAGATTCACAATCTTCAAATGGCCAAAGTCCCTTTGTGATGTTGCTGTCATTTTGATGCAGGGTCAGGGTGGGGCTTAGAATATCAGACAATTCACATAATGAAGACTAAAAGCCTTCTGTATCTAATTTTCAGGATTCATGTCTCTGGGTCAATAGCATAGCAATAGAGTGGGGGTAATGTAACTGAAGTGAATGTATTGACTGATTTATTGATCCTGGACAGGCTGTTAGAATGACCTCATAACTAGATTGCAGGGTTATATATATATATATATATAAAAAGCTTTTCTACCAATACTCCACTAGATGGCGTTAATACACTAAACCTTTAAATGCTCCTTGAGGCAGCCTACTCATTAGTATGAAAAGGGGAACATGTAATGTCAAAATATTTGCTAGCAGTTATGTTATTTATTAAGTTGTGTATTTTACCAAATAATGCCATGTTCATTGTATTTGGTACTTCATTTGTCTTTAATATATACACAGAATCAAATAACGTGACTGAGAAGTACAATTGGAGAGGGTAAACCCAACACACACACTTCTTCAATCAACATACACACGGGTGGGCAGGAGAGTAAGCACGTTTCACCAATACCAAATCATAAAAAAATACAAATGAATGATCAACAATGTTAGGATGTAATTTGAGTGAATATGGTTCAAATTAGTATGCAAATGAATTATGTAAAGTTTGGACATTTCCTAGTAAGCCTAGTACTGATATTGAATGTTATTAACAGATCATATAGTGGTTTGCAAAACTCTTTAAAAGAACAAACTCTGGAACAAACACGTTTGATACTAAATTCCACAACATACAAGGCAAACTTCACAATACTACTTTACATAAAATATAGTTTCCAACCAACAAGATTTCTTCAATTAGACAGATGTGGATATTTTCATACATTTGATACATTTGCATTTTAAGTGTTAAAAGCCATCACATCATTCATTTTGAGAGATGCTGAGAATGAGCTAGAATTTAGAAGACAATTCAATTTGTTACAATATGCAGAGCGTAGCTGCTGTTGGTCATTATCAGCACTGACACAGTACAGGTTAACATAACAAACCCTCACACTGACATTCAGACACTCCATTCAACTGTGAACTCACACAAAACGGTCAATTGGTCCAAAGGGGTTTGTAGTGGTCGTTTACTTTGACACAGAAAGAAAAAAGGTAATATCAGGTTTGTGTATCACACTAGTCTGGTAAGATCTCATGTTTGCAATGATTACATGCAATCTTCTCTCTTTCTTCAGTCAAAGTGCCAACATGGATGGAAAGAGGCTGTTTATTGTATGAAATGGTGCGCGTTAGGTTTGAGTAGTGCCATTAGAGGGAAGAAGAGACGGGGCAAAAGATGGACAAGCCAGAGACAAGCCTGGGGTAGTAAAGTCACCGTTTTCACCATGGTACAGAATAATAAATGCAAAAAACAAACTGGCCTTGGCATCACCTCAAGTGTTACCTGCCTCTGGCTTTAAGCAAAGAGAATACAATATAAAGTACTGTTGTTAATCAAGAGTTTGAAATGTTAAGGTTTACACACATACAGTGTATATATATATATATATATGTGTGTGTGCAACATTTTAAAATAGACATTTCTACAGGCCATGTTTTTCAGGGGAGTACAGGAGTAACAAACACTGCATAGAGACACAACAAAATAGATGGCTAGAACATAAAAGGTCACATGAACCCTGAATGACGAAGCCATAATTAAACAATACTGTTTGTTATGCTCTGTGGATCCTGGAATGGTGCACCTTCCTGAACAAGCCCCACCCCTCCATGTAGGTTCTTTAGAGAGAGGGGAGGGGGCTGATCTAGAGTTGCAGGCAAATCAGAAGTGGTCCTCTCCAGACTGACAGTGACAAGGGGCAGGGTTAGCATAGGTAGAAGGACTAGGCTACTATTAGGCAGGTAGAAACGATTGGGTGGTGTTCACTACTCAAGTGACTGGAGCATAAGAAGCTGCTTGAGGACTTTTGTCTGGCTGGTCTCCCTGATCTCTCCTGCTAGGAACATTTCGTCCACCACCGTGTAGACCTTTAAAGAGGAAGAGACAAAAAGAGGGTCAGAAAACAAGAGACATTGGGATTCAAATAGTGTACTGGAATAATCACCACACTAGCCTAGTTCTTTTTGCAGTATTGGAAAACGGCATTTTACCGCACATTTAGTCATTCACACATTTTGATTAATTAATGGAAAGAGCAGATTGGCATTTAGACCCTACGGTTCATAGTTGTCTGATTCCTTGGAATCGCATGCCTCCGAGACTATCGATTCCTCTTATCGACGCCATGTTTTTCTGACAGTTGCGCAATGACGTAACGCCATCACATACAACCCCCCCACATCTAACGGGGGTTAGATGTGGATTCTATGGGTTAGTCTATGGTTAGATCCATTGACTGAATGGGTTCTGTGTCTTGCGCCAGTTGCACTGGATGTGCATTGGATGGCAATTAATAAATAGACACACAATTAGAATAAGAATATTTAACATTTTATCAGAATATATACCATTATATGAATTTGTTTATTAAAATACGGGTAGAGCTGGCCCCAAATATTCGAATAACCGAAGGATCCTTCGTTAGTTTTGTATTTGGATATTAGAACACTATTCTTCGGTAGCACTTTGACACCTTCCGTCCAGAGTGAGAATCGGCAAGAGTGACAGACTTTAAGCCAACTGGTTGTAATAATATTTATTAAATGTTCTAGGGTTCTCCCCGGGATTTTGTTTTCCATGGTGGCACTCCCACTAGTTAGTTGTGGCCATAGAGAGGTTGCGGCAAGCGGGGGGGCTTAATGGTTTTAGAAGGGTTTAATAATTAACATATTTAGCAGCTATTTCAATGTTTAAACAAAGGCAGAAAATACCAAAAAGCTCTACCTACTAATAATAAGTTATAATAACTTGTTGACTAACCAATTTACTAACCAGCTTAGTTCTGTTAGTTTACTACTGTATATGTTGTATGTTCTGTTCAGAGATTAAGAAATAAAAGTAAGTACGCTAATAAACTTGTATGTATTCTTTTTTTCCACCCAACAATTTATCAGGAATCGATAAAGAATCGGATCGTATCAATTTCCATCCCTACCTACCTTTACTTATAAAAACTTTCATTTATTCAGTTCAGTCATTAAAAAGTGTCTCACAGTGACAACCTGCTAATTACATAGCATCACAGTCGTCTTGAAGGTTTTTAACAGCATCAATAATATCAGTGTCAATAAAATCGTAACACTTGTTTTTGATGAAAACTGGAGGGGGAAAAAACCAGCAGGTATTACCCAACAGTTGACATTTGTACCTTGTAAAAGTTGAACACAAGGTCCAATTCGCACACGTTGTGGAAATATTCATTCAGCACCTTTGAAGAAAAGAAAACGTGCAGTGTTAAAAAGGAAATCTTGGATATGGTAAATTAAATACGACAGATACGGCTAAACGTGGTATGGTAGCGCAGGAGCAGTTCACAGTGTGAACAGTAACAGCCATCTGATAGCCTAGTAGTTCACTATAGACAGGCCATGATATTTTAATAGCCTACTTAACGGATATGATTCCAGTCGGATTTTTCCGCTTGTTGCTGCAGAGATCATCCTTCAGCAGTAGCTTGCTGTCATCTATGACCCCAAGAGTGTTGACCCCCTTGTTTTAACAAGCAGCAATTTAGCCGTGCGTTGGAAGCTACGCTTTATTGTTGTACTTTTGTCATGCAAACGATTTTGCAACAGCACACTTGAGACAACACAAACACTTATTTAATAAACACCATAGTTGCTAATAAGATACTAAAGATGTATGTTTCTGGAAGTGTACTGTGAATCAATATGATTCAATTCATTTAATTTTATAGTAACACAAAATTCACTGGATTGGATATTTATTCAACAGTGAATGAATAACCAGTTTGTGTCCACACATTTTGGACCCCACTTCCGTTTTCTGTAAATGATTATGCCCAGAGTAGCCTACATAATGTTAAATAGTTTTGATCTTGATGCAAAATCTCGGCTCATTACTTTTGTCCTCTATTAAGCAAATTGACTGCTGAGACAAGTACAGTCAAAAGACAAATGGCAAACTGTGGCCTAATAGGATAACATTAATTTGTTTCTAATCTACTCAATCCATTGTTTAATAGGCTCCTTTATACTTTGTTAGGAGTCAACCTGTTTTCAAGAGAGAAAGTCAGCTTTGTACTCACTTATGTTAAATACATTTCAGAACATAATACACTTTTGTTTTATGTTACAAAACTTTATACCAAGTTCATTTCCTGCTTGAATGAGAGTTTCCTGTCAAGTTGAAATTGGAGGTGAGGAGGAAATCTCTCATTATACATCTTGTATCTTCTGTACTAACTGTGTTTCAATGTAAATTAGCCTATCCCATATTAATGTCCTGTTGCTGTTTGCTGTTTTTTTGTGTGTGGAAGAGAAGTCGGGAAAGGAAGCCCAAGAGAGAGAGAGAGAGAGAGAGAGAGAAAACAAGAAAGGACAGAGCAAGAGATGGGTGGAGAGATAGCGAATACCTCTACGAAGTTGTGGATTCCCTCCAGGTATGCCAGGTTGTTATCAGTCACATCCACGCAGATACAGAAGTACAAGCCAGCATAACGTCGGTAGATGATCTTAAAGTTCCTAAACTGTGAGACCAAGACAATACAATCCGTCTCAGTTACATGCTTCCAGTATAGCAGCAGAGACTGCACAATATGTCCATATAGAACTACGCTTACCTCCACAAAGTTGGTGTGCTTGGCGTCCCGGACAGTTACCACAGCATGCACTTCCTCTATCAGCTTCTGTTTCTCGTCGTCATCAAACTGCATATACCATTTGGCAAGGCGTGTCTTGCCGGCTCGGTTTTGAATCAAAATGAAGCGGATCTAAAGATCAAAAAAGATGACAGTGTATTTTAGACAGTGGAAAAGAGTCATGACACCTAGATGCAAAAGATGTCCAGACAGTGACTGGAGATGCCTTGCCTCTAGGGTAAGGGGAAGACATCACCATTCTAATACTCTTTGTATGGATGAGATGGCCATGACACAGGGCTTATCTGACAAACGTCAGCAGTCGTGTCAGGGCTATGGATGAGTAACCGTTAGTCCTGATACAGGACACGAGCAAATGGGCCTTGCATTGAGCATGCATTAGCTCGCAGCTCATTCTAGATTATTACCACAAGTATATAACAATTGCAAAATACACGTTTCACACTGTGTTCATATCTATGATCTACGATCTGTAGTACAAAACCACGCCCTTTAAATTCCTCAGGACCTTTAGGTGTTCGCCGACTAGACTTCAAATGACCTCCAATCGACGTCAATCAATGCTTCTTCAACTGAACGAGCAAAGCCAGTAGGGTGTCATTCATGTCCGCAGATCACAGGCCTCCCTCGGTTAAGGTTCAGCCCGAGAAAAAGCAACATTAACGCTACGGAGTAAACCAAGTCGTTACCTAGCTAGCGTAGCGTTAGCGGCCCACCGTTGACATGTCAATACGGATGGACATAATGCATTTATTTTCCACAACCGTGCTTACCATTGTGTGGCTGTGAAGGTAGAC
This sequence comes from Melanonus zugmayeri, assembly GCA_900302345.1. Taxonomy (NCBI): domain Eukaryota; kingdom Metazoa; phylum Chordata; class Actinopteri; order Gadiformes; family Melanonidae; genus Melanonus; species Melanonus zugmayeri. The sequence continues at coordinate 16,887 of OMKN01002219.1, read as the reverse complement.
GTAAAACGCGTTAAAAAAAGTCGTTCTCTGACAACTATGCTTGGCTTTTCCACAGGTACATTAGTGTTATTATATAGCAATCTTCCGACAGCTTGCCCGCTATATTCCTCCAGCTAACAGGAAGTGGAAAGACGTACGTATGCGCGTTGCATGATGGGGAATGTAGTCTAATTTGGTCACGTAGAATTCACAGGAACGCGAATTTCACTACAACAACCACTCGGCCTCATCTCGCTCTCTCGCTGTTAGTCGTGTGTAGGGATCACGAGTAGCCAACGCCATGAACATAATGATCATGTAATATAGATGTATTACGCTAAACGTGTTTAGTTCTGTTTTAACTCAATTGCAGTTTGCCAACACGATAATTTTAATACCAATACAGTCAGACATTTTGAGAAAACTGTGATTGGAAATATAGCCTACTATTTATTGTATCGTTTTATCGTTGAATTGTTTCTCTGAATTGACATATGCGTTATAATGTAAAGATATGCCATGCGATGTGTGAATTAAAATCCCTGCATATGTGTGGCAGTAAACCCCAGCAGGGTCCTATTCTATGACAGGAAAAAATAGAATGGCACCAATTATAGATGTTTCATTACGGTGGCTGTTTTCTGCAGGGCTAATATCTCAGGGGTTGTTTGTTTGTTAACGGAATACCATTACCCAGACACGTTGGACAAGCTGTCTGTCCGGACCGGTGGCTTGGGGGAGTCAGATGGGGATA
>OMKN01002193.1:14147-24728 GCA_900302345.1 Melanonus zugmayeri | reverse complement strand
CAGGGTATTCCAGATGTCCTTCTCCCCAGCAACACATTCCAGCTCCTCCTGGGGGATCCCGAGGCATTCCCAGGCCAGGAGAGATATATAATCCCTCCAGCGGGTTCTGGGTCTACCTCGGGTCTCCTCCCAGTTGGACGTGCCCGGAAAACCTCCAAAGGGAGGAGCCCGGGAGGCATCCTGATCAGATACCCGAACCACCTCAGCTGGCTCCTTTCGACGTGAAGGAGCAGCAGCTCTACTCTGAGCTCCCTCCGGATGTCTGAGCTGCTCACCCTATCATTAAGGCTTAGCCCAGCCACCGTACGGAGGAGGCTCATTTCGGCCGCTTGTATCCGCAATCTTGTTTTTCGGTCACTACCCAGAGCTTATGACCATAGGTGAGGGTTAGAGTGTACAACGCCTGCATTACTGCTGATGCTGCACCGATTCGCCTGTCGATCTCACGCTCCATTTTACCCTCACTCGTGAACAAGACCCCGAGATACTTGAACTCCTTCGCTTGGGGCAGTGACTCATTCCCAACCTGGAGGGAGCAACCCACCGTTTTCCGGCAGAGAACCATGGCCTCGGACTTGGAGGTGCTGATCCTTACCCCGGCCGCTTCACACTCGGCTGCAAACTGCCCCAGTGCGTGCTGAAGGTCACGGTCCAATGAAGCCAGCAGAACCACGTCATCCGCAAAAAGCAGAGACACAATTCTGAGGTCACCGAACCGGACACTCTCCTCATCTCAGCTGCGCCTTGAGATCCTGTCCATGAATATCACAAACAGGCCAGTGACAAAGGGCAGCCTTGGCAGAGTCCAACACCCACTGGGAACGTGTTTGACTTTGTGCTGAGAATGCGGACACAGCTCTCACTTTGGTTGTACAGGGACCGGATGGCTCGTAACAATGGCCTCGGTACCCCATACTCCCGCAGTACCCCCCACAGGGTTCCCCAGGGGACACGGTTGAAAGCCTTCTCCAAGTTTACAAAACACATGTAGATTGGATGGGCAAACTCCCATGACCCCCCCCCAACAACCCCGCCAAGGTAAAGAGTATGGTAGAATTACCATATGTTCCAATATATTATATTATATATTATTATATTCATATAATAATATATTATAGTATATTCATATTGACTTGTCATGTCCACACTCATCTGCTGACTTGTGCTGATCTAAGCAAGGGTGCGATCCTATAAAAAGATGTTTGACAGTTCAGGCATGTTGATCAAAACATGATATGATCATGATTGGGCAATGTTGGGCAATATCATATTAATGATGGTCAGAACTGCTATGATTTAAATAGACTGATACGTCACAGTGACTGGGCAATATTGCATGCCCACACAGTATATAAGTCCAGAGCAAGGTATGGACAGCAGTGTTTGGCCAAATGACAACAATAAACTGCTCCCGACATGCCTCACTCCTATCACAGCCTGCTGGTTCATCATAGAGAATCAACTTGATTTAATATTTTTCACTGAAACTTGGTTAGAACAAAACAACAGTGAGTAGTTTCTAATTTCAACATGAGTGAGGTCAGAATAGGTAAGAAGGGAGGAGAAGCATCCATATTTAATGATGTTCACCATTGCAGGCAGATATAATTTGGAAAGTTTGCATCTTTGAATATCTTGCTCTCATATTGAAATCTGTCTCTCGCGTTATACTATTAACCATATACGGGCCGCCAAAATACTCAGCAAACTTCTTTGATGACTTTACAGAACTGTTGACTGTCTAACTATTTATTAGACATATTTATTTAATATTCATATTGATAACTCCAGCGACAGCAGTGCCAAAGAACTCTGTTCAATGTGGGATTATTATGGACAATTTGGGATTGACTCAGCATGTGAGAGGACCCACCCACTGCAAGCGGAACACGTTGGACTTAATTATGTCCAAGTGGTCTTTCTGATCACGTTTTCTTTGCGATGTCTCTTACTACTGCCATGCATGACACCGAAAACGCCTCTATTTATTTATTTATGGAGTTATTCTCTATGTTGCCTGCATTCACTTTGGCCTTGGTCAATGATCTTGCGGATAGTTTCAGCTCTAAAATGACTAATATTATTGATGCAACTGCACCCACAAAAGTTAAAACAATATCTAAGAAAAAAAGCATCATAGAGAAATTCCACATCAGTAAAACTCCCAAAAACTGAATATCGGAAAGCTGAATACAGATGGAGAAAAACAAAACTCCAGATACACAATGACATTTATACAAAGAGACTTTTTATATAGAATTTGGGATTGAAAAAAGCCTCATCAACAAAAAGAGAAATAACGCACATGATGTATTCAGCATGTCAGGGATGTGATTCTCAATCCACTGACCAACTGTTGATTGAGAACAACTTTGTTCTGGGGAGGTTATGAATCTATTGTGATATCCAACTTATGAACAACCATTAAAGATATACAAACAATGGTGAAACAAAATATGTGTTCACCAGACAGTAGTAGTAGTTAGTTGTAGCAGTAGGATGGTGACCCTGTATAATGCTTAACAAATATAACCAAGTAGAATATTAGTTGCAAGTAAGAATGGATTTAATTTGTCTAATCCTAGAATATGCAGGAAGGTACTTTTACTGTATATTTAACTGTATAAATATTTAGTCATAATGTTATTTTTCTGTTCCAACATTCAATAGCTCGCCCTTGTCATATTAACTGCTTAATCTAGGAATGCACTCAGATACAAAAAAATACAGGCAGGCCATGAGGAGTAATTTTTCAGTAATATTAAAATTGTTTAAATAACGATTTATTTAGAAATAGCTAGTATTTTAATATTTAATATACAGCATTTGGAACACTGGTGAAGCTTGCACAATTTAGACCACACTTATTAGGACAGATGGTATGCAGACACATTGCATTCTTTAATGTGTATAAATGATAAATCCTTATATGTAAGAAGGGTTAGTGAAAGATAATTGTAATAATATAAAACTTTGTAAAGGTTTTAAACAAGGGATAGAATACAATGGTATAATTTATAAGCTCATGATTGCATGGTCATATAAATTACTGTACAGGAAAACATGTCATCTTCAGGATGCAATTTTATGCACCGCCACGGTGATGGTCCCGTGTGTCCTCACTAAAACGTTCCTGGGGACACAAGAGCATACCATGAGCAACGCACTCATGGTTTGAGTTAACCCTGTCCACACCTGCACCAACAATTGCATCATTAGTTAAAATACATTCTTGCCATTCTAAAAATGATCCTTTTCATTATCCTAAATGTGTGATGACTTTAAATCACGTGATCTTTTAATGCAGTTCGAAAATATATTCACAAATATAAATCCAAAAATATATAGCCTATATCGCATAGTACAATGTAGGCATGTACTAATTCTCATTAAGTACTTTATGCATGTTGCACATTTAATGCAGCATGTACTTTACACAATTTGGTAATCTTCTGCATCAACTCTCTACAATTTGTCTATCTACAATCTCCTTTTTGCTCAGTTTCTTGTGTGTTACAGTCAGAATACATTATAACACAGTCATGAGTAGTAAAATACTGCAGAAAAATATGTTTTGAACAGCATCTCTCTGTCGCAATCCAAAATACAAGCTTTCCTAACCTGCTGGAACAGGTCCCTGATCTACAGTGTTTGTTTTGAAATCCAATAGCCTGCCGTCTAAATGTCATGTTACATCACTCGGTAAAACCCACAAGGTAAACCCTCTGGTGATTGTTCTTACACGAAAAGCCTGACTGAATACATTGTTTTTGTAGGTACCAGGCAAACCTAGTTGGAGAGCGAGTACACTACTTTTCTGCCAGCTGCCCATTTGGAAATGCAAGCTCCCGGTTTTGATGCCAGAGCCGGTTTTGATGCCAATATTTAGGTTGTTCTGCTTTAGAGAAATTAGGGAACATCTCTAATTCCTCTGAGAGAGAGAGAGACATACCAGAAGAGTGAAGCAAAGAGCTCGCACTTCCAAGCAGCTCAACTAAGTAGCACCCACAAGATGGCGGTATACACAAGCAGATGTAGAACCACCTCGTCGTCCCTGAGCCTGCTCACCCTGTATCAGACTCCAGGCACACAGTGGGGCTATCTGTCGGATCTTTGCTGAGGCCTGCCGCCTGTTTGGCCAGCACTGACACCACACCCCCGTGTTCGTCAGACAAGGAGCCACGACCTAGCCATCATAACATACAGAATGACACATGTGATCAAGCGGCATTGGTGATACGAGAATCTAGTGGGCTGAACGCTCAGGTATACACATACACATACTCCCCACAATAATACAAATGGTTTATTATTAGTCTAGTCTTAATAAGTCTAAAGGTGTGCTTCTATCCGTTACACATATACACACACGCACACGACTCCCAACGAATTAAAATACCATAAATAGACTATATAGAAGCAGATATGAGCAGTCTTACAGCCCAGATTGTGTCCTTGTTGGTCTGTGATGAGCACACCGACGACCGCTGGATGCTTCATGCTGCCAAACAGGAGATTTGAGAGCGTTCATTAACGTAATACGTAATACATAACTGATTCACGTTCACTGTCAAATACGTACGTCTCATCGAGATGCTGTTCAAGTGTCGCCTCCATGATGACTAAACTAGTTATGATTGAATGTAAGCAACCGTTTTGTCGTGTTTTTGTTGAGCTTCTACTTCCTCATCTGTGAGGAGTGTCACGTGCTACGGGTGTCCGTGAGGACCAAACAACAGGAGCAGAAGCGTTGTTTGTAACGTGACGTTAAAAAAACACATTCTAGCAAAAATAAAGTGATCATTAATTCGACGCCAGCTCAATTGGTCATAAGGACTCATATATTAAGTCACCCTGCCATGACAATAACGGGAGAAAAAAACCCGCATTGAATAATCGGAAAAACAGACCAAGATATTGCAGAATTATTGCCGTCAGGTGACAAATACCCTGCGTCAATATGACCTCAATCGTAAGGAAGTAGGCCTAGCTCTATAATATATGTATACTGACTAATGAACACCATGCAGCCTGGATGCAGGCTGCACGGTGACCTCTGTTTATTGCCAATTATAACAGACTTGTAACTAACCAGTCCAGACTTGTTTCCATTTTCCTAAACGTGTAGGCTATAATTGTTTTAAAAGTTTATAAATGTATTTCATGGAATGGAGTTAATATAAATGACAGATGATTTATGATTCATACAACTTTTCTTATCAGAGTTTGACATATGTTTTTAATAAACAGCAAAGAATGGATTGCTTCTTCTAAATACCCTTAAATCTTTACATTCATTCAATCTCTAAATTAAATCCACATTTGATAATATTCCCATCTTGTGAAAGTTTAACGATAGGCCTACTGTAAATCTATCATATTTACCCTTTATTCCTGCCAGACTGAACAATTAACTTTTACAATATTTAATCAATGTATTTCCCATTTCTAAATGGCATCCCATACAGCTGAGCTGACCCTTAAATATCAAGGGTGTATAATATTTATTCTGGTTTAATAACCAAAATGCCCCTGGGGTTTAATACTTACTCACTTACTTATGTACTGAAAATATACAATGGTATTGATTACCTATAAAGAGTGCTGAATGTATGATATAATTAAATCATCATATATGCTTCATATGTTACTAAAGCCATGACTGCCCTTAATGAATGTTGTTTCCTCTAAACTTTTCTTTGACTCACAGGGCTGGGGGGGACCACCTCCCGCCATGATTTCTGCTGGCTGTCCGGAACCTGTAAGGCTTTGCTGCTTCTGCTGACAGCACAGAAATGTGGGGATGTAATTATGTGGCCGGGGGTGTTTAGGGGGATCCATCACTGGGGCAGCGGCCACTAATGTCTCGCTGACTAACTGATGGGAACATGCTCTCCTTCTTCTTCTTCTTCTTGTTCCTCTTCTTCTATGCACACATATATAGTTCACGCCCTGTGGTAGGATGGGTAGGACGCACATGTATGGAGATTATTACTACTCACTTGAGTGCATACACTCTCTGTGATGCACATATTTCCTATATATATAAATGATTAAACACATAAACATACACACACACACGCACACACACACACACACACACACACACTCATTCATACATGTGCGTGTGTGTGTGTAATAATGTCTATGCACACACAGTACACTCTATGGTAGGATGCATAGAAATGATTACATACACACGCAAATCTCACACTATGCAAAGCATTAGTCGCAATCTCCTTCCCCTCCCCCCACCCACTTCCTCTAATCTATGTTTCTCAATTTTTCACTTTTCATAATGTTAATATTAGGGCCCATCATTCATACATAAAGTAATAGAACTTCAAAAAATGTAAAAAATATATGAATAATTATTATTACCACCACATATTGCTGTGCATCCAGGCATCCAGGCAGCCTATTCTTCATAGACATCATCATTATTTAAAAATATTTAAAATTAAAATAAATCATTGAATATAAAGTCATAATTTTTTCTTGGATTTATTGTTGGCATACACACTAAAGTGGAAGTTTGGACAGTTAGATTTAGCTTGTAGGAGTGGTTTTCCACCAGACCCGATACCTAACAATAAAATGCAGATGAAGACTTGAATGATGTGGTCATTACTGGCTCTAACCCAGTGTTTCCCAAAATTGGTGCTGCGGCACAGACGACAGACTAGGGGTGCCTTGCAGAATCTGTGTGGTGTGAAGGGGCATGGCTTGACGTCAGGTTGCAAATGAGAGAGGCAGCTAATTCCCAGGATTGACGCAGCTGGGGGTGAGGATAATGAGTCGGCCTCTATATGTGGCCTCCACGTGTTCCGTGGACATTCTTGCATTTCGTCTGTTTTATCCAGCGGTGTCACATTTGTGTTTCAAAACCCTGACTGTGAGGGCATGTACACAAAAATGTTTAAAACATGTACCCTTACACTCTGCTCATTTCGATTTTTTATATAACTGCCTGCCGAGCCTATTTTTCTACCAACGGCTGTCCCGAATATGTAATTTCAAGCATCGGATAATTGTGTTTTCCAAAAAATGGAATGAAAAAAGTTGAATGAAAACAAGGTCAACTTATTGTATTCACTTTTATAAAACAGATCAACGAAATAACAGTTTTGAAACGGCACCTAAACCTGCTACAATCCAGCGTTGTCTTAGTTTGTCATGTGCCGAGTGGCTACGTGAAGCCTTCCTATTATAAAATAAAACAATGATTATTATCCTAGTAGAGTGTGGGGAATTACCACACAAAAAATAGAATGTCAGTTGAGAGGAAACTTTACAACATGCATAAAGATGTAGGCGGAAGCTGCTACTTGCTAAAAGGCTAAAATACACAATAACAACAGAACGCATTTGTCATATGTCGTGAGCGTGATAAAACTCACAAGCAAATTATATTATTTCACACACGCAGCTATTAACTGCCACTTGCACGACCTTGCAAGTCCTTGCACACAAATTCAACAACCGAGAGTTGTATAGGCAGCTGCAAGCAGGAAATGAACATTTGTGCTCATACCGTTTTTGAGATGCTAAACATAACATCTTGTAAACATGACGTCACTCAGCACCGAATTGGTCCAAATGGGTCTCATTTGTTTGTGCTTCGTTTGTGCACAAAAAATGAACATTTGTGCTCTTTTAATTTTTAAGTTATTACGGTTTAATTTTTTCACTCAGCACCCCAAGAATGTCCAAATCGGTCCAAATGGGTCTCATTCGTTAGCATACTTGCCAACCCTCCCGATTTTCCCGAGAGACTCCCAATTTCATTGCCCTTTCCCGGTTTCCTCCCGGGGTCAAAATTCTCCCGTATTTCTCCCGATTTATGACATATTTCCACACCTTTTTTTCTTTTTCGTTATTACAACCTGTTTCTGGCTTCACTGCACAGCGTGTATATAGGCCATACAACCGCGTCTGCATTTCCATCCAGACAACAAATGGAAAAAAATCCAGATTTTTAAGGTCTCAAGGTTGGCAAGTATGTTCGTTAGATAAATATGCATCCCATCAATTACAAACCTAGATAGAAAACAAGAGATTGAAATCAAGTTTACTGTGCTAAATAAAACATGGACAATGTTTTATTTATCATCCCTTCAATTACAGCCTCATATAATTATAAATTGGTTATTACATTGTGATCGCGCAGTGTTTATGCTGAGCTAGCATCAGGTTCAGTTTACTATAATTGGGAAACTCCAACCTTACCTCAACTTTCACTTGAAGTCAATCCACACTTTTTCTCAGCTTTCAGACAATGATATCTTTTTACAACATTGCACCCAGTGGATACACACTCTATTCAATGAGAGGAATAAGGACAAACAGCCAAAGATGGGTTTTGCTGAGTTTTTATTACACCAATTTGATCGCGATCAAACGTCGACCGTGCGGGTTAATGCACGTTAAAAATTAAAAGAACACAAATGTTCATTTGTCGTGCACAAACAAAGCACAAACGATCAGAAATAGTTTTACATCTTTTTTTAACATAGCATGTCGCAAGTCGACATGACTTTTGACAATTTGGAGGCACTTTCAACGTGATCACACCCACATGGACCTCCTTGTACCTTGATTGACATTCAACATGACTGAATTGTATGCAATATAACTAATATAATATTATTTTATTAAAATATTTTATTTATCATTCAGTTACCTAACGGTACACTAGCTAGCGCTCACATTTGTTCAAGTGGAGCTGGCAAACATTCAAGTTTAATTTTACAAAAATGATCGTTGTAACTTATTATAAACTCCTGAGGAGACACACATACAGTATTTCACCATCAACACTGTATTACACATAGACCATAGCTAGTATATTTTAGACGAAAAGGAGAGATTCTGAGATCTAATAACATACAATCACTAATTTCGCTAATCTCTAATTGTTAGCTGGGTTGCCCAGCTTGCTTGTTAGACTCACAATCATGGGTGACAAGTCCGGTTTTTCACTAAAATAACATATAGAACATAACATGGACTTATTCATGAATGTTACAATGAAATTAACAGTATTATGGTGTTTCCGGTTTGTTTAACCCACCTGTATTAATGAGTTTTTAAAAGTTTTAATGTTAGTCTGTGGCTTGATTATTCTGAGCAGCAACCTTTCATTTTCAAATGTGTCTAGAAGCCAAGGTATGGTGAGTGACCTGACGCCCATGTAACGCAGCATCCATGACCGGTAGGCCTAAAGTAAAAGGGCTGTAAAGGTGAAAGAGCAAAACCCAGGGGTGATGATCAACCACTGCATGTTACATCGTGAAGCGCTAGTCGCAAAAGCAATGCCACCTGATTTAACCGAAGTTCTAGGACAAGTTGTTAACTATATCAAATCATGTCCACCGAAGTAGAGTCTTTAAACGATTTGGTGTAATGAAATAGGGTCCGAGCACCAAAGCCTGCTGTTGCACTGTTACTCCCTTTCCAGAGGTGCGCAGGTAGGAGTCCTGGTGGGCTCCTACCTGGCAGATGTTTTCAGCCATTTAAACAAACTGAATAAAAAAATGCAGGGAAAAATGGAAAACATTCTCACTGCCACAATGCACAAACTGAAAGGGTTCCGATCCAAACTTGCACCGTGGCAAGAGAGAGTGGCACGCCAGAACTTGGATATATTCCTATCAATTGCGGATCACCCAGCGCCTAAGACAGCAGCTCTATTTTAAAATATCGCTGCACATCTGAAGAATACGGAGCCCCAGACATGAGATGGTGACAACGTGCGCACGAAATACTAATTTGTTCCCACAAATTACTAATTCGTTCCCACGAAATACTAATTCATTCCCACAAATTATTAATTTGTTCCCACAAAATACTAATTTGTGGCCACGAAATAGTATAACATGCGCACAAAATACTAATTAATAATATCAATATAATTCCTGGACAGCTGGGCACTTGAGGAGAGATTTGAGTCGGATTTTCCAATCAACCGAGAAAGCAACCATGATTGGATTCGTGATCTGTTCAACACAAAATCACCTGAATTGGCAAAAAATCTAAGAATTAAAGCGTAAGAGCAGCTGGCAGATCTCGGGATGGACCATACTTTGAAATTAAAGTTTCAAGACATGAGTTTGGATTCCTATGTTAATTAAGTTAAATTAGGCATTTTCATATAGGCCTATGTGTTTTTCCAGCATGTGACCTACCTTTATTTATTTCATAATTGCACATAATCAGACTTAATAAACAGGCTGGTTTTTGTGGGTTGGGGTGCCTTGGGAAATGCCATGGTTTAGAAACGTTTGGGAAGCACTGCTCTAACCTATTAGTTGCAGCAGAGCAGACGCTTGGATTATTCTACAATCAATAGCATTGTAGAATTAATGAAATATGAATTTAATTAATACTTGAATTATTTCAAGTATTAATTCAGTATGAATTAATTTGTGTCATACCATGCCATGCCCATGGGCACCCTGGCACGCTCCGTGTACTTCAGATGGAGGTTGTTAGGGTGAAGGTATAAGAGGCAGAGAGACACCACCAGAGGAGCTGGCAGCTGGCACTGTCACACCGTCAGCCCTGTCATCTGGATGAATA
>OMKN01002189.1:3191-13572 GCA_900302345.1 Melanonus zugmayeri | reverse complement strand
GGAGGGCCCCCTTGTAAAAGACCTGAGGTGTGTTCTTCAAACTCCTCTACATTGTAATCATCTAAATGTTACCCACAATATACCTTCCCTATAAGGCCTGGCCGGCCCACACAGATGCTGTGATGGTGATGTGGTAGTGGTAGTGGTGGCGGTGGTGGTGGTGGTGATGGTGGTGATGGTAGCGGTGGTGATGGTAGCGGTAGTGGAGGTAGTGGTGATGATGGTAGCAGTGGTGATGAAAGTGGTTGTGATGGTAGTGGTGGTGGTAGTGATGGTGATGGTGGTGGTTGTGGTGGTGGTGGTGATGGTGGTAGTGGTGGTGATGGTAGTGGTAGTGGTGATGGTAGCAGTAGTGATGGTTGTGGTGATAGTGGTAGTGGTGGTGATGGTAGTGGTTGTGATGGTTGAGACATTATCTTTTAGCAGCTGGAGCCTGTGCACATAAATTAAACACAAAGGTGTCTGTCTCATTGATTTTTGGAAGTGATCTTTGATGGTGTGAGTGGTATGTGTGTGGTATGTTTTCTAAAAGCATAGTTCTAGAAAACAGATTTAAACCAAACAACACGGCAGAGAGATTGGGAAAATTGCCTAATTTCTAGGTCGGATCCGCCACCTGACCTGAGCAAAGAGCACTCATTGAACAGGCATCACTGAGTCATTTTAACAGCCTTACCTCCTTAACTGACTCATCACGCAGTTAAAAGCTGCAAGCCCCCCCACTGCTGCATTTAACGTCCCTACTGTATTTATGTAACCAAGGAGCTCCTGTTGCCTTTCATGGCTCATAAATCAATGAGCTGAGGATCCAATCAGGGAGCGTTTGATCCTGGGGGTCTGCTGTGCGGGCCCCAGGATGACCCACATATCAGGTGACCTATAAAGGTGCTCTACCTCCGGCCCCATGCCACCTCAGTGTAAAATGGGCGTTACATTTTGCCAACCCTTTCAATATAACTGAAAGATCTGAGAACACAAAGTTGTTCTCATTATATGGTGACATCTCTGATTATGGCCGAGGACTCACTGGGTTAACTAAAAGAAGGAAAGTAGGCCAACACATAGAGGTAGACTTTTTTTTTTCATCAAATACTACCAAATAAAGAGAGGGGGGGAGTGAGATAAGAGATCATGGAATGTGCTATATAATTCTCTCTAATGGACCTCGGATGTCCTTTAGACATTAATCAGAGGCTGTGGTAGTAACCACAGATTCTGGGAAAGTTGTTGAGGGTTTGTAATTGTTAAGAGCAGACATTGTGGGAAAGTGAAACAGCCTCTGGACAGACATGAACCTCAAGCCTTTGAAGCCTCCTGGGAAAGAGGTGCAGCTCCACGTCAGCTCACCCTTTTAGTTTTAGTGGTGGTCAAGAGAGGTGAGCAGCATTTCAGTTTCATTTAATTAAAGACAACAGGAAATCCTTTCTTTTCCCATGCAATATGTAGTTCATCAACGAAACCGCACAAGTGAGTACTCCAAACATCACCAATCAAATCTGAAATATTCAAATCACATACTTCCTAACTTTTGTCCTGCCCCATATCCTTTCCATATCGATTTGTTTCATTACATTTTTCTAATTGAAATGTTTCCATCTAACATTGGTAGGAAACCACGTCATACAGCAGCATAGAATCATTCATCTTCTTCTAGCGTCTTCTCGGGTCACCACACCCACCCACTCGGCCGACTTCCGAGCAACATAAAAATAATTGCTAGGAAAAAGAAGGAAAAGGAGTTTCAAGTGGAGACAGAGAAGGAGCTCACCACCACTCTGAAGGGTGGTGAGTGAATACCAGGCACAACTGTCCACCACTTAATACCAGGTGTCAATCACACCGCCACCAGCTGTCAATCAACTAGACAGGTGTCAATCCTGTTGGGACAGCTGACAGACGCTCAGGCAGACAGCGTTGGGGGCAGGGGAGGGCCGGCTGTTTAGTCAAGGGTGCTCATTTGACCCAGTCATTGACCTCGAGTTTTATTCCCTTCATCTCTCTTTCTCTCTCTTGCTCTCTCTCTAAAAATGTAATTATCTCTCTCTCTCAATTAAATGTCAATGATCTCTCTATCGCTCTCAATTTCAATAAAATATCAATTCTCTCTCTCAATTTCAATTATGTCTCTCTCTGACTCCCCACTACTTTATCCCAGGCCATCCAATGTCTAGCGATGCTACTCACGAACAGCAGGTGTCCTCCAATTGACACCCATAATTCGATAAGGCCTTTGTTTCATCGCCTGCGGCGGGTGCTTTGCTCCTGCCTGATCTATTAACATACACTGGTGTGTGAAGTGTGTGAAGTCTTAGGACTCGGAGACAACAGAGACGATAGGCAGAATCACAAAGAGCCTTTGGGTGGTAGGTTTGAAACAGCTGGTTCAGTTTAAATGGGTTTATGTTCACACATGCACAGCAGCATCCTGCCTCTCTCCCTCTGTACAGTATGTGTGAGCATGTGGATAGCCACCAGCATCCCCAGAACCCTTCTGTGTATATACTTTATATATTAGCGTCAATACGTCTGTAACACTATTTAATTATATTCGCTTGCATCAATAAATGACCAAAGATTATTCTTAAAGGGATACGCCGAGATATCTGTAAATAGTCTTACCCAGATTTAGATGAGTTGTTTAATTCCAAATTCATCATTGTGCGTCCAGAAGGGAGTTCGCTGGGATAACATTTGCTTTCCGTTAGACGCTTCCATTGACTTGCAGAGTTACAGTAGCCTAGCTCCTGTTCATGTGAGGGGAACACACTTTGAATGACTTTCCAAATATTTCCAATGTGTTCCGAATAGTCGCTTATTCAAAACGAGTGCCAGTAACAACACAACAAGATTGTGTGTCAAACACACAGATAATTGAAAATACTACCTATAATTGGTTACCCTCCGCATAGACTACCCTGCCAGAAGCAGCGGATAATATAAATATATATAATAAAATAGTGCCGAATGATCTGTGTGTTTGTAGACAAACTGCAATCTCGTTTTCAATAAGCGACTATTCAGAACACATTGGAAATCTTTGGAAAGTAATTCAAAGTATATTCCCCTCACATGAACAGGAGCTAGGCTACTGTAACTCTGCAAGTCAACGGAAGCGGCTAACAGAAAGCAAACGCTATCCCAGCGAACCCCCCCTCTGGATGCACAATGATGAATTTGGAATTTAACAACTCCTCTAAATCTGGGTGAGGCAAACGCCAATTTACAGATATCTTGTCGTATCCCTTTAAATCATCTAAAACGATTATAATTCAATTACTTGGATTTCGCCCTGCTGTTTCTGAGGTGGGTCTGAGTTGGAGATGCACAATGAGGTCTATGTATTAAGTCTACATCTCTCTGAGCCTAGCAGCTATTTTCCCATTGAGACATTTCACCAGAGTGTGATTCAACAGCCCCGGCCCAAACCACGTAGTAGCTAAATGCTTGTGTGGAAGACCAATGTCTGATGACAAGCTGTGATATGCAGGAAACTGAGATATCCTGAATCACAGCTTCATCACTATTCAATAGAATCACTATCTGAAGAAGAAGAAGAAGAATTGTGAGGAAGAGGAACGAGACCAAAAGAGAGAGAAAAAGCAAAAGAGAGAATAGGTTGGATAACCAGAAACAGACCATGCCTGCGTCATAGATGTAAACCAGTTACAGTAAATAGATTGCAACATTGTGGGACTCGTTTCATTCGCCCAAAAGTGTAAAGAAGTAAATCAGCCAATCCATCTTATCTAGACATTTAAAATGAAATCATATGCAAAGGGGAGGGGTCTCAAATTGGACAAGCCAGTTTTACACTGTATAGAAATATTGTTGGGGTTTTGAGTCAAAATTTTCAGTGGAGACAAAGTTCTTACCATACTTCAACCGCAGCAGAATAGAAGAAACATGGGTGTGCAAAGCCCTTCGGTCTCCAGGCTGCAATTAGCAGGGCTGCATGTGAGGAGGACATGTGGACAGTGTGTCGCTGCTTTGGTTCCTAACCAAGAGGAAGTGGAGATAATGGCATAATGTATTCACAACGTCTGCCAGTGAAACATTAACTACATCAACCCCTAATTGCATTTTTTTTTTAAAGAATAAATACGTATTTGGTTCCAATTGCAATTGCGCAAAGAGAATTTCCCAACGTGGTAGTGGGAATTAATCACTTGTCGTGTATTTATAAAACTTGTGCTTCATCAGTTATTATTACTGCTGATGTCGTGATTCGCCGTCCTGCTGGCTCTGTTCCATGCCAACACAAGTCAATTAACAAACAAGTTAATTAATTATGTATCCAATATTTTTGTGTGCTGCATGTATGTTTGTAATTACGTTGTCCTTAACTCATTTTCTTTATAATATAACAGATTTTTGTTGTTCTACCAACTGGTTAGTGGCTGGCTGGCAGGCTGAGGCTCTGCAGTGTGTCTTTCAGGCAGCCTGACAGCGGAGGTTCTAGTACTCATGCATGAGCCTGTGATTCTGGCTTGGGGAACATGGGGGAAAACAAAGAGAAAGTCCCCCCCTCTGGGCTACGGGTGCAGCAGCTTGTCATTATCACACACTTACTGGTCAACTGCCATCCGCCTCAGCTCTGCAGAGCATTTGGTTTAATTCAGATAATAAGGCTTTCACACCCGTATCCAAGAGAAAACCCATTATGGCTGGTAGCGATCAAAGGGTTTTTTTCTTTCTTCAAAAGGTATGGGGTACACCTGGCTATACTTGGAATACGTGTGCACTGACGTTGTTGCTTTTGCTGTATTGTTTGTCACAAAAAGGAAAAAAAATAGAATAATTAAGTAACAATTATCTAGATAATGAATTAGTGGGGAATACTATTAACTGCTAGGACACAGCGGCATGTATATTTCTACAATGTTATGACTCATGTTACCACCGCAGCAGTGACTTCCTTCTCACAGTCCATTATATCAAAGAGAATATATACGTCAACTGTGATCCGTCTCTCACTAGTTGTCTTTTTTATGTCACAACATCCCTCTCCCCCCTCTCTCTGACACACGCGCACACACACACACACACACAATGAGCAGATGCCGAAGCATCAAAGTGGCGGTACAGGAAGGCCCACCGCTGGGTTTGTATTGCTCTGAAATACATCCCTTCAGGTTCTAACAGCCTGCCAACTGCTTTACTTCCATACCTGCACTCTCCCCTGCAGGAGCCGCCACATTGCCGACTGTGAGCCAACGGTTTGGCAGGTAACACAGTCTGACAGTGCGGGGCTAATAAAACCAATTAAATTCATAAAGGTAGGGCAAAAAAAAAAGAAGAGAACCAACAGCAGCACTGCTTCTGGAAACGGCTTCGGTTTACTTTGGGCCATCAGTCAAGGCCCTAAGTAAACTCCACTTAATCCAAAAGTGTGGTTGAATGAGATATGACAACCAGGGGTTGGCATTTTGAGTGGGTCGCAGAGCATATGCCAACCCTTAATCTTTAGAAAGAAGCCCAAGATGTAACTAATGACTTAGTATATAATTGAGTTTAGCCACAATTGTTGCATCTTTTTATTCGCTCCATATTTTAAACAGTACATAAAGGCGTTGTTGATTACTGCAATATTGGTAAACACATTTTTTGGCTGTGACTTAGTGATACTAGACCACTGCCTTAATGAACAGAGACAGGAAAGGGGGTTGAAGAAGAGAGTGAATATGAGTGGCATATGACTGCAGGTGGGAATCGAACCTGGATCGCTAGAAGGCGTATGCCTATGTGGTTAGCGCACTAGCAGGTTGAGCCACCAAATCTAACCTCTTAACCAAAACTGGCACAGCTATCAGTATAATAACAAAGTCAGTCCTTAATGTGTATCTCTTTATGATAATATTTTGCTCACTGCAATTTCTCAAAATACACGTTGAACACACTGCTGCAGTGTGTATGCTTTACTTAAAAATAAAAATCCTTTTTTCATTTTAGAACTTTGCAAGGTTGATTAGCATTTTTGGGGACATTTCGGTTTATGGCAGTGAACCAATGGACAAAGACCCCCTCTGTCTACAGCCTACGGACCTATGGCCCGGCAGGAAGACTTCTGTCATTTTGCTGGATGGAGAGACTTGTACAGGTGCACAGATTAAGTGAATGACGATGATAAGCAAGTGACTGACTGGCCAATTAATTTCCATCTGACTTGGCCGTCAACACTGGCTCAATAATGCCGTTAACTCTTTCAGTGATAATGGGTCATTTGGTGCTTACGGGGTTGACCCTGAACTAGACTGTATCATTCCCACAATGTAATCTGGGATGAATATAGGCTTCTTTGTACTTAAATATACTCATTTGTAATTTAATTCTAATCTAATTTCTTTCAAATACACTCATTTGAGCCCAGACAAATTAAATTAAATCATCGTAATCACAAAAATATGAAGTACATTTGGAGTTGGAAGTTGCCTTTGAGATTTAACAGATTTTGCACGAATGGTTTTAGTTTGACAAAAATGCCTACATTTGTCATCGTTATTGGCATATCTCCATATCCCTCTCTCTCTCTCCCTTTCCCTCTAGCCCTGAGAATCCAGATATATTTTCCAAGGCCTTTTACACATGGACTTGAGAGACAGCGTCCATAGAGGAGACAGGGTGCGACATTCCTTTGAGGATTAGCAGCATGGCCGGCGTGTGTCACCCCCCCCGCCTCCAGAAGACGTGGAGGTAGCATCAGAGCCACCATGCACAGTGGGACACACTGCAGGGTGATCAGAGGTGCACTTCTGTTAAGCCTGAAGCTGGCATCAGAGGTGAATGGAAAAGGTATGAACCCCATGAACCCCATCAGCCTTTGGAGGACCAAGAGCATGGAGGTTCTGATTTAAACGTTAAACTAGCTGCTTTGAGCAATATGCCACTGTTGCCAAATGGTGATAAAACACAGCCAAAAACCAAAAGTGGTTAAAAAGAAAACTATTGGTTATCTCTGATGCCATATTAAGACCTGGTGTGATACTCCTAAGATAGTCCAAGAGGTAGAAGAAAGAGCCATAGATCAATACACCATCAAATACAAGCAACAAAGAAAAGGACAAAAAGACAAGGGCAAAATGATAGTAAATCAAGAAAGTGTCGAAGAAAACCTCTACACAAAAAGAGACACTGATAGTTGCTGAATTAGTAAAAGGCGGCTTCAGGCCTTGGTGGGGACAGTGTCTGTAATGGGTGTAGCCTCCTGTCCCTCGGTAGTTGTTAGTCTCTTCATGCTCTCTCTCACACAGAGCCAAGGCCGGAAAGGCTTGGCAGCCGATCTCTCTAGCTGAGGGCGAAGTCGAACTACGGAGAAATTGCTTCCATACTCCTGGTCCAGATTTCCCAAGCACATCCTCCAAGACATTAGCAAGAGTGCCATCAGATCCCAAGGAAGCAAAGGAGTTGGTCCCTAGAGCAACCACTGTCACATGACCACAAAGACCCATGAGGAGAGGTTCTTCTTCAGGGAGCAGAGAAGAGTGTACGGTCTGAGCTGACTGGGGTGAAAATAGTGATTAGAGTGTGACTAGAGCCAAGCTTCATGTTTCCTATGGTGCTTTTGGCAGGTATGAAACAAGTTGACAGATCAGTTGGTAGAAGGCAGCATGCGCAGGTTGAATGGGTTTACCGTGAGCTAAAGTCTGGCATCAGAATGTGAGTAATACTCCAGGAGACGGTTGCTCTGTTGTTGTTGGGTGTATTTGGACGAGGGGTTAACGTTCCCCTGCTGGATTCTCCTCAACAGGACCTTCTATTCACTGCAGCACTGAATAAAGCTTTAATCATGCGCATGATGACACCTGGATCTCCTCCATTTGTGGAAGATGGGTGGGGTTAGACCACGAGAGAAGCAACATTTAACCCCGAAAACCAAAACCAAACAAAATAAATAAATAAATATTCATAATAATAAATTACAGTGAAGCAGAACTAAATACACTGCGTATTCTTTTACAAGGAGCTGGAGAATCGACAAGCAACAATAAATCTCCAGGTCAAGGGTGAAAGGTCAACTCACAAGCTACAAGTCTTCTTCCTTTGTCAGGAACGGTTATGAGGCTCTTAAGATTTCAATTAGATGTCATGACAACAAATTAGCAAGAGTGTTAAGAAGAAATATAGGATGATACAATTATATATTATATATTTTATAAATTATGTTCTGAATGTATTTTCTTTCACTTAAAGGTGGAGTGAATTAGTATTCTTGCTTACATAAATGAAGATAAGATAAGTTATGAGTTATGAATACTAACTTATGGTTACAATATTTTGACCTCACAGTCACAATCAGCTAATTATATCTGCTTGAAATGGATGACAAGGTAAAAAAATCTATTTCCTTTTCATGTTTTCTTCAAAAAAATATATTTGTGACTACAGACCAACCCTTTTAAAACACTACATTTTTGCTTTCAGTGGATTATAGGTATCAAGATGACTTAGCTTTGATGATTCACTACAGTTAATTCAAACAACCAGTCTACAAAGTCTACAAAGGCAATGGTCTGAGAATCCAGATACATACCAGCGGTGGCTCTAGTATGTCATCACACACACACACACACACACAATCTAGCTATTCTACTCAGGCTATTCTGGTTTATAGATCAACTGCAACTGTTAACAACCTCAATAATGACATACTGTAAAAATAACTTCATAACATAAAATAACATTATTTTTAAAAGATTTTTATTGTCATTTTTTTGCTTGAATACATTGAAATTGATCACACATGGGCCAGACACTGTCAATGTTTTGAAAACATGTTCCCGATTACATTTTCAGTTAACTTTTATGCATCAAATGTCATATCGAATAATCAGATAACATCAACTACAATTACATCCAACTTAAAGAACAAGTATGATGCCACATATAATGCTATTGCCAGTGGTGGACAGTAAATAAATAAATTTACTTGAGTACTGTACTTAAGTACATTTTTCAAGTATCTGTACTTTACTTGAGTATTATTTTTTCTGGAAACTGGAATTACTTTTACTCCACTACATTTGAAAGACAAATATTGTACTTTTGACTCCACTACATTTCTATGAAGGTTCCCGTTATTCGTTACTTTAAAGCATAGCTTTGAAGTCAGCGGATTCTTTTTTTTTTCCTTTTGTGCGATAGGCCATGAACTGTGTTCCTGCTGTTACGTGTGGTTTGTCCAAGTGGTGTTGCCGTACGTGTACCTCACGCATGCGCTACTCAGATCGGACAGCTACTCCATGGTGGAAGCTAGAGCTAACATTTTTGAACAGTTCAATTAGGCAGTGGTAATGATGGCTACGGCAGATAAAGATGACGATTCCTCCCCAGAGCACACATGGCCGTATCTCAAGTCCATGTTTGAGTTTGTAGAAATGAAGAACGATTCATATTGTTTTAAATGTTTGCTGTTTACCGCGCACAAACTTCATCACTGCCTACAAAAATGTGTTTCAATTTCAATAATTGTTTCAGAGTGATTGTGGCAACAATAGAATAATGTGAATGAAATTAAAAAGAAAATGTACTTTTGAATACTTAAGTATTTATAAAAGCAAGTACTCCAGTACTTTAACTCAAGTAAAATCTTGAAAAAACTTTCAACTGTATTGGAGTATGACTAGGAGTATCTGTACTTTGACTCAAGTAATGGAGTTGTGTACTTTGTCCACCACTGGCTATTGCTAATGTTGATGTTGTTTTGTTATTGTGTGTCTTTGTGTATTATTGTGACCATCTTTGGTTTCATTCCTGGTCAGAAGAAGACTCTTGGCTCTGGACACAAAGCAACCGCCGCTTCCTCGTAGGTTCAGAGGCTTCATCGCTGAAGACACTCTGATCCATAGGTAGACCACCACACACCAGATCCCGCCCTGCACATGAAAGAGAGACAGAGAGACAGAGAGAGATAGAGAGAGAGCGACATGAATCATTCCAATACATGTAGCAATTCAACTCAAATGTTATTTTGTTGTTATTTCAGGAATGGGTCAACTTGACCCATTCTCCCAACTGTGAACCACAACCAGAATTCCTCATCCTCAATGTGTTGTCCATCAGCAAATGCGTGGTGGTTTTTATGACTTTTATTATATATCAGATAACCTCTGGTGACCCTAAACAGACCCATCATCACCATTGCCCTGTGGCCCTCATCTGTAAAGACAGCCAACATTCCACACAATCACAGCCAAACACTTCCATAGAGCTACTAGACGCGTGCTAAAACAAACAAGGTCACATATATGTACAGAGAGACTGTACATATATGTGACCTTGTTTGTTTTAGCACGCGTCTAGTAGCGTGCTAAAACAAACAAGGTCACATATATGTACAGTCTCTCTGTACATATATGTGACCTTGTTTGTTTTAGCACGCGTCTAG